>PVJI01014046.1:0-45500 GCA_004026765.1 Micronycteris hirsuta | reverse complement strand
CTTTTATTCTTTATTTTGATATTCAGTAACTTTTTGTGTGTTGACAGTTCCTCCCCCAACAAAGCTGTTCTTTCCCACTTTCCATATCTAATTCCCGATTGTTGTTATTTTTAAGTCATCAATGTAGCCAGTTCTAAGTATGTAAATGTTAACCTATGGGTTGGAACCCTTGTCTCTTACAGTTTCAAGGTAACGGATATTGTAGCCCATATCTGAATTTCCCCCACTCTTAATCTCGTAACTCTTGGAGTTTCTTCAGAATGTGGTGTATTTTATTGTGCTCCTATGTAAGATGAAGAATTATCTATTAAAATTACATTTTCAACATAAAAAAGTTTTTGATGACTGGTAACTGGTATTCTACCAAATAAATGCATTGCTTGGAAACAAATACAAGTTTAATTCAGAATAAAATTGTTCATAACTGTAATATTGTAAATTAAAAAACTATTAACAGCAGTTGTCATAACTATTCTTAAGCTTTTTAGAGGGTGCCTTAGAACTAAGGAAACAGTCTTATTCTGAGGTCAAATTGATCAGCTTTATTTATTGCAGGTGGCACTGCTCACGAACAGTCTCACAGTGATTTATAGTTACAATATTACACATTGAAATCTGTTGCACTGTAAAATCTCTAAAATAGAACTCTGATATCTGTTTGTGATAGAAGTATTGAAATGGAAAAATTCAGTTTTCATTTCAAATTCATGAATTCTTAATTTCATGGCATCATGTTTTTCCTTTGTGATTTTGGTGAGTCCGCATTGTTGGGTAACACCTGCTTTGGGTAGCAGTGGGTTGAGACGGGAGGCGGAGTGCTCACCGAGCTCTCGCAGGGTGGAAGGGGCTCTGGGAGAGGCCAAGGCGGAGTTCGCAGCTGTGTCTGGCTTTGGGGCCTGTCTTCCTTGGCCCATACAATGTGGTTGGTTAAACATTTTGAATTTAGTGCCAACGTTTTTAAAAATTAGGACAGGTACATGAAAATCCAGAATTTTGATAATATCTGAATATCTGGCAACACAGGACACCTGACTCGCCTTTGTGCGTGGCATCTGCTGGGAGGGGCTGAGTGGTAGCCCCCCATCCTTCTCTTACCCAGTGACTCTCTGCCCCTTCCCCTAGCCCACCTTGCTCCTTTATGTAGTCCTGTTCCCTTGTAAACCTTTGAGTTTTTAATTCCTAAGCGTAAGGAAACAGTTCATTTATTTGACAAATAAAGGTGTTCCATATGTGCTCAAGATCATACTGCTTGTCGGAGATGCTTAGGTGAATGGGACTTTCTAACGTAATGAAAGAAGGGGACGTGGACAAGACAGCAGTAGCGACTCTGTCTTGGAGAAAGGAAGTACGGACTTGGGAGGGGCTGGTCTGGATTCCAGCCAGATGAATACCTCCAGGCAGGGAGAACAGCACAGGCAAACTCTGAGCCAGGAAAAGTATCTGCATATGTTAACAAGTGGCTTCTTAAAATCAACTCGGCCCATTCATGACCTTTTCTGAAATCCTGAGGTGTGGACAGGGACTTTGTGTTAATTTGATTTTTAAATTTTGTTGTAGTCTACTTTGTTGATTTGCTTCCATAGTAGTTCTCTCAGAGGCAGCATAGCAAGGTCTTGATCTGAAGTATGTAGAACTTCAGTCTTGCTCTAGACCAATGGCATACTTTAATACAAAAATTTAGGAGCATTTAAAAATAAGATTAAATACAATCAGTACAAAAACCACAGGTGCTGGTTTAGCACTGTTTAAAGGCCGGACCTTATATTCTACAAGGCATGGTAAACACAATTTTAGCTAAGTGAAACTAAGTGGTGTCATGGAAATTACAGGGATTAGCTTTATTTTTCTAATTGATGGCCCAGGAATCTTTTGGCTACTCATCAATTTTGTTGGGGCAGCAAAGTTTAAAAATACAGCCTTATCTAGAAAAGCTGCCCCTCACCCCCCAAAGAATGCCATGATTTGTAGAGCAGCTAATTCATTGGTAATATAGGGAAAATGTAATGCTTCATTGAAATGTATTTTGGGATCTGGGGCAACACTTCATTTAGCTATTTAGCATGCTGCTTAGTATAAGGAATTATTTTTTTAAATGACTTGATCACAAAAACAGAACATGTTGAATGTAATGACTTGAACTATAAAGAATAAATATCTGTAATCCACCACCAAGACTGGTGATACTTTATTTATACCCCCTGGAGTAATTTCCATTTTATTGAGATTGGAATTTGGGAGGATTGGTTCCAAGAGTTGCTTTGCTGCCGCTGTTACACATTGGGCAAGTTCCCATTGACTGCAAAACAGTTGGACTAAAGTTTCCTGTTAAGGGTAGAACTTAGCATGAGTCTAGGTCCTCCCTCTGGCCCCCAGTTTGTCCTTTGCCACTCTTCAGCGGATCTCATTTCATATGGGCCCATAGCAGAGTGTGTGAATGTAGACTTCCTGCCAAGCGGAGTCTCTATTGACTTGATGCAGTTTTCAGTTACTGGATACAGAAGCATATAGTAATTGCCTGAATATTTAGACCTTACTGTCTCCAGTTGGAGCAACAACTGAAATCCCCATTGTCTTTTTTTTTTTTTAAGGTTTTACTTATTTTTTAGAGGGGAAGGGAGAGATATTAGTGCATTGATGTGAGAGAGAAACCCCAGGGACCTATCCCGAAACCCAGGCATGTACCCTGACCAGCAATTGAACCGGACACCCCTGGGTTTGCAGGCTGGCGCTCAACCCACTGAGCCACACCAGCCAGGGCTGAAATCCCATTGTCTTGTAAAAGTACATTTTATGGTGTTCAAAGGAGCTTTAAAATTTTTCTGTTAATCATTCATATCCATGGGACAAAATGGTTTAGAAATTATAAGATTGATTACCTCATGTTCCTACCATGTAGAACAAGTACTGTATTTACTTTTTACACACTCTTGATCCATTCTCACCCACGACTCCTTTGAAATTGTTCCATTATCTAGATTAGTAAATCCCACTAATTTAAATTTCATTATAACCTAACCCAGCAAGTTCACAAAGTATTCTGGTTTACGTTGAACAGTAGACTACTTAAGACAGACCAGTCAGAAGCAGTTTAGACATGTTAGGTTGATTGCACTAGATTTGAACTTGGTGCTGTTTTCCTTCAGTTTTGACAAAATCCGACTGGGTAACCAAGGGCCACATTCCTGCAATCTGCTTTTCCCTCCTAAAACTAAATATTTTGGGCTTTGTGGGCCACGATCTGTCTCCGGTAAATTACTCAGCTTTGCCATTGGAGTGAGAAAGCACTTATAGACAATTTTAAACGAGTAAGGCTTCTGTGCTCTAAGACTTGACTTTCCACATGTGCCTACGTACTTTTTTAATCACTGAATGTAAAAAAAAACCAAAAAACATTCTAAGCTTTTGGGCTGTATGGGCTAGGTTTGGCCTGTAGGTTCAGCTTCCCTTCTGCTTGGCAGGGATTAATCGATAACTCACTGCGTGTATTTCCCCTTTTTAAAAGCTACTCCAGTAACAATTAGTGGAAACATTTGTACAGGTTTCTTCTTTCCCCATTGATACTAATAAATATTTTGATAAAAGTTACAAACAGATGGAGCTTATGTACAGATTGAGTATTCATTGAGCCCCTTGTTCATGTAAGGTTACTGAACGTTCCCACCTGGAGCGTTCCTCAGAACGTTTCATTTTAAAATCAGATTTTAAAGGAAAACTTGAAATGGGACGTACAGGCGCCTTTTTAAAAAGCGAGCTTTAACAGGTAACATGGTATAGTGTTCTGTTAAATCGCTGTTAAAGGACCTCCACTTGTGGCAGCACAGTACTCTGTAGTGATATCTATTGACAAGACCATAATTTAACCCCCCTATTTGTAATTCAAATTGATGTTTTATGAATCCTCCAGTACACACCTTTGGCCATGTTTTGATTGTGCAACTTGAAGTGTCTCCCAGAAATGGGATTGTTCAGTGAAAGGGTTGTATTTTATGTGTGATAATCAATTACGTGGACCCATTACTAGTTAACCGTTACCCCTTTAGCCCAGGGCATTTTATTTCATGCCTTACCGTTTTAGTGCCTTATCTCGGTACATAAATCTTTGTCCACATTCCTGGAGAGTCCTGGTTCAACGACTTCATCAAAAGATATGTTTAAGTTTCTTGATTCACATTGATAGCCAAATATTTTTATTTTACCAATTTGATTAAGGAGTGAATTTGAGTGAAAGTTGAGAAATTCGTGGTTTTACAGTACTTTTATACATGTCTGCTACTGGCGTTTAATAAGAACCAGGAAATGTAATGTCCAGAGGATAGTTTTCCACATACTGGGAAGAGTAACTTTGGGGATCATAATTGGTTGAAATCACATTGAATAGAGGAGTTTGATTAGTTTCTGCCAAAAAGACCTGGAGCCCTTGAGTAAGTTGGGCCTTTGCTGTAACAGTCCTGAGAAAGGCCTTAGGGCTTCTCATTTCACTCCTAGAACTTAGCAAATGGCACTAGTCAGGAAGGTAATGAAAATAGGAAAGTTAGCACCAGGGATGAGATCAGCTTTTATCCTGATATTTGGTCTACAGCTTCATATAAAATGTGAAATATTTGGTAGTGCATCATTTTTAAATAAAATTTTGCTTAAAATGGTGCGTTAAGTGTAAAAGCTTGAAAGACATTACCTTGTGGGTGGCACTTAAAAAAAAAGTGTCAAATATCACACAGCCTTATGAAATGTGTGTTATAACCAAACAGCTCAATACTTGGAGCTTAACATTAATCATGTACAAGCACAGCTAGTCATGACCTTGAACTTGAGCACCCCATATATTTAACAGTATTGCAGAGTTTGTGTCTCTCAGATCAGCTGCCATCTATCTCCACGGGGTTCAGGAAGTTCTGGCTAAATCTCACTCCACTGAATTTCCTTGAGGGTGGAAACTTGTTCTGTGCTGTAGCATCAGTGCAACACAGGCATGAAGCAGATGTTAAGACTTTATGACACACCATTGGTTGGAAACTTTAAAACAAAATCAACTATACAGGCCCCGGCTGGTGTAGCTCAGTGAATTGAGTGCGGGCTGGGAACCAAAGGGTCTTGTTTTGATTCCCAGTCAGGGCACATGCCTGGGTTGCAGGCCAGGTCTCCAGTGAGGACCATGTGAGAGGCAACCATACATTGCTGTTTCTCTCCCTCTCTTTCTCCCTCCCTTCCCCTTTCTCTAAAAATAAATAAAATAATAAAATCTTAAAAAAAAAAATCAACTATACAGAAACATTCCAGCTATAACCAATTGATTAAAAAGAGCACTGTGCTAAGTGAAATAAGCTAGGTGGTGAAAGAAATACCAAATAAGCTCACCTGTAAGGGGAACCTAATCAACAAAACATGTGAGCAAAACAGAACCAGAGACATGGAAATAAACAAACTGACAGTAACTAGAGGGAGGGGGAGAGGGAAAACCGGAAAGGGTAGTCAACAGGTATAAACCACCCATGGACAAAAACAAACCTGGGGGACGGGCAGATTGAATGTGGGAGGTGGGTAGGGTCGGGGAGAATAATGGGAGGAAAATGGAGACCACTGTAATTGAACAATAAAAGGAAAATTTATATTTTAAGCCCTGGCTGGGTGGCTCAGTTGGCTGGAACGTTTTCCTGTACATCAAAAGGTTTTGGGTTCGATCCCTGGTCAGGGCACACACCTAGGCTGTGGTTTGATAGTGAGATGGGGCACAGACAGGAGACAACCAGTGTTTCTTTTCCATCTCTGAAAATCCATGTATCCTTGGGTGAGGATATTTTTTAAAAATTGTATTTTAATAAACTCGAGTGTTTACTTGTCACTGTCTACAAAAATTCTGCTTAAAGAGACCTGTAGATAATTCTTGTTTTGCGATGTTAAAACAATACCAGAAAATGCCAAGCTATCTCTTTTCTTATAATTTAAATGAGATTTGAATAGAACTTTCACATAAGGATAATAAAGTTGGTCTTGGGTAAACAATATTTTGGGGAAATATAATGGCAGGCAGGGTACCTGTAGCCAGCCAGTTACCCTTTTAAACGGAACTACAATTAAAGTGATGGTAGTGTAGAAAGCATCTTTAACACCTTATGGCAAAATACAGAGTAAGTCAAGAGCTCTGGAAAATTACTGAAATAATTTAAACAAAACCCCATCTGGGAGGGGGGAACAGTGCTACATAAGACAACCACAGCGGTACACCATCAGACTACTGTCTAATACAGGAAACAGCCACTAGACGAGCAGTGGCAACGTATTATTGGTGACCCAGTTAATTCCACTAGCAATGACCGTGAGTGGGAAAGTGTATAAATGTACTGCTACTGCAGTAACATGTGTGGCCCTCAATGGGAGAATAATGATACTGTGGAATGCCGGACAAGTTTTCACTTGGAGATGGTCTTATGTTTAAGAAAAAGAAAAAAGATAATTTATTTCCATTTTTATTTGATGTTTCCAAATATAAAAAAAGTCAAGATTCTTACACCAATTATCTCAAATGAGACCATGCAAAGCAATTCGAAGTGTATACAACAATCACCAGCCCCTTCAGTTTTGCTGCTTTATACAACTGTTGGATCAACACTGAAGAACGCAATGACGTGTCTGGTTGGAAAATTTCATGTGCTTACAAAAAAACAAAAAAACCCCCAACAACATGCAGAACAGCTGCTGCTTGGTGTCTGCAAGTCAATTTACAAACTTGTTATTTTACTTAGGAGGCACATGGGACTGAAACTTTAGCTGTCCAACTGGACCCAACTTCCCCACAGAGAGCACAAACGACAGTTCCAACTGTAATCTTTGGAGGGTTGAGACAGTAGACGCTTTCTGTTATCTGTAGTGGATTCAACTGTTCAGCCTGAAAATGTAGGCTTATTCTCTGAACAGAAATAAATCTTCAGAGCCCTTCCTTTAATTTGCTAGACTGGGTTTCGGAAAAATAGTTAAGAACACCTTGTTGGAAGTTTAAAGTGTAACAACTGTAAATATCCTGCTGCATTACACAAACTTCTGCTAGTTGCATAGACTGAAGACAGTTGGTTTGCTAACTGGCACGGAAAAAATCCCGACTTGAGTGGCACTACTTCGTCCAAATGTTTCTGACCGAAGAAAATTATACAACAATATTTATAGGCTCACTTTTAAGAGATGGCTGACATTAATACTGTACATATTTTACAGGTCAAATACATAGTCTAAGAGTTTATAAAACAGGTTCATGCATTGTTAACTCTAAGAATATCATGTACAAGATACCCCCTCCCCCCAAGTACTCTGACAGCATTTCAGGTGGACACGGTCCTATGTACAGAAACAACCCAGTTTCTCTGCTTTGTTAAGTGTGTAATTTAAGGAAACATCAGAGATTACTGAGACCAAAAACCTTAGTCCATTGAAGATTGATAGAAAGTGTCAATCTGCGGGATTTAAAATGGTTTTTAAAAAACACCCTGAATACATAACCTCTGTACAAAGAAAAATATAAAAATCCGGGATGATCATGTTTGATCACACCACATAATTCAGAATGAAATGTCACCAGTTAAATTACTCATTCCTTTGACAGCATTAATTTGTGAACTAATGTTTACATCTAGTTCAGCTGCACTTTGGCACAAGATCTCATTTGTGAAAGTGGCACCAAATCTCCTTCAGTGTAACAGCGCTCTATTTTTAGCAGCAATTATATTTTTTAAGGTTAACAATTTGTAGAACAAATGTAGAACTACGCTTATTTTCCACCTTATGCGCTCACCAGTCACATATTTACAAAAGGTTCATACATACAGAATGATCTTGCCCTTGTCCCCCACCCCCACCTCTTACTCAAAGATTCTCCTGCTCACCTCGTTTCTGGTCTGTCTGGGGGAGTACAGGAGTTTCGGACAAGGTACCTATGTATCTTAGATAGGATTCTTGATTTTAATACGTATAAAGACAAGTATAAGACAAAATAATTCTTAGTTCAGGTATACTCCAGTGCCCGTTACTGATGTGATAAACAGTACCCGTGGACAATCTGTAAGCGATGACACATTCTAGAGGTGCCTCAGCAATGTGAGTCTGTACCAGGTGAACAGCAGGAAGGCCATTTAATTGCGACGCAGTCATTACCGACTGGCATTCCAGGTCACAGGCTCTAAACCTAGGTGTGGTAATTTGTAGCCGACAAGTTTAACTGATGAGGTGTCACTAAATTCAAAAACTGAAAAATATATTTTCAAAAAGCAAATTACATTGAGGAAAGTTTGGTTCTCAGGTATTCTGTGTAAAGCGAGATTATGGATAAAGGGAATTGGCAACTGGGTGTGCTAACTCAAATTCCACGAAACCAGATTTCGTAAGATGCTGTATTTGCTACACGTATTTTGCTTACAATGCCTCCCTAAAAATCGCCAACCCTACAGAGTTAAAATTTTGTGTTAAAGGGCTACTGAGGAACGGGGCAATCATCCTAGTGATAACATCAGTTGTGAAAACCCAGACAAATGAGTTGATAAATTCTTGAAAATAGCAAATTAGACCCTTTGTCAAAACAGTTACTGGGCCATACAGAAACAGGCCGGATACAGACTTTGTGAAATAAAACTGTGATCCTATGAAACAAGTTCAGATGGAGATTTCTTTAATACAGAGAATGATTTTTGTAAATTTCCACAACAGAAGGATTTGCTGACTACATTTGATGCTGGGAATGAGAAAAGAATTTGGTGGTAGGCAAACACACTCACAAGTAAGGTGATCTCACAGAAATCACAGACTGACACCAAATGGATGAAAAACTGAAAAAATCACAACCAAAATAACGGGAGGTGAGGTGGGGTCAGGGGCACAGTTAAGGCATCTAAAAAAAATTCCACATGGCTTTGGCTTATTAAAATATTTTACACTATTAAAAAAAAAGATTCGAAAGCATCTGAAAAACATGCAAATTGTTTGAAAACCTTGCATGGCAAATTCAGACAGTTTGCAAGCGTCATTCAGATGTTTGCCAAGAAAATAAAGAAGCCTCTCCCCGTGAGATTGCCCATGGGGGGAGAGGACCTTCCTCTCTCTCTATCTGATACTAGATGGCAAGCCAGAGGTCTGTGCAGCAGTTACAAACAAGGAGTTGTTATCTGGAAGAGGAGAGACTGTGGAATTTCCATTGGATGGGGAACAGCCCAGCTTTAGTTTTTCCAGGTACTCGGCATGTACGGGCTTATGACACTGGAGGACTTTGATGGCATCTTCTACTTTGAACCACTCTCTCTTCCTTCCTAGAAAATAGGAATGACATTGTTCACTATCCAATAAAGTTGAGCATAAAAAGTAAGCCATATACCCTTACAAATGATGACCATTTTTTGGAATGGCTTGGACAACATTAATGTTGAAGAATTTTAAATTCAAATATGGAGTATAGCTTGATCTTCCCTTTTCTAAAAGAAAGGTAGCCAAAAATAAGACGAAAACTGGACACAAGTATGCGCTATCTGAATTAAGAGATTCAGACAGCAAAAGAAAAGGAAACTTACCTATATTAACAGAATCTTCCCAATCTTCTAATATTTCAGTGACAGTAAGAACATAAACATATGTTCTGTGCTTTCGGTCTTGGTTCTGCTTGAATACAAAAAAAAAAAAAGCGCATTTTAATCTACAGGAGCTAGCTGTGCACATATTTTTGAGGGGGAAAATTCAGTTGTGACATACTGCTGATTAGCCTGGCCTTATTTGCCAACATAGGCAAATACACTCAGTTGTATAATCCATTAGAGAAATGAGTTTATATAAGACAAAATATTTAAACTGGTAAAATTAGCTCCCAATACTAAACTTTTAGCACTCTGATGTTTTGTCCACCAGATAAGTAACTGTCATAAAGAAAATCTTCAAATTGGAATGGAATCTGTATTAAAAGAACTGCATTCCTGTCATTTCCAAGGTCCTGTTCCCTGGGGCTAACCCTCACAGCCTTTCAACACTATGGAAAACTGCTTTCCTCGGGACCAGCAGAGCAGTTCCCAGTTAGTTCCGAAGACTCCCCTTCCAGGGGCACAGGCACGCACAGCAGAGCCCGGCCCCTAACCTGGATGAGGGCTTCTCAGCCGTGGCCGCCCACTGCAGCACCCAGGGTGAGTGAGTTTTTGAGGCACCAGTTCAGTTACTGCCCTAACTATTTAAAAACTTTCAGAGGAACTGTACACAGCCAAGGCGGAGAATACCTGGGTTAATCCAATTATGCAACATTATTTTTATGTCTTGTAATCAAACTTAATTTTACCCATATTAAAACTGCACCCTAGTCTTGCCTCTAGGTTCAAAATTAAACACAAGTTGGCCTTAAGATGAATGGGATCACCTTCATCTTAATTAAAGTTAGCCTTATTTGCTGTATCTATAGTCTAAGACTATAGATAATCGCCCTAGTTTTTTTCACCACAAATAACCTGAGTAATGCACTCATTTAAACAGTGTGTTATGTCTTTGGGAAGGAATAAGAATAGCAATAAAGTAGAGGCATCTCTCACATTATTGTTCCTTATTTTTAAGAATTTGTTATCTCTATGCCTGGCAAAGCAACACCTTTATTATGCTATGTTCACAAATGCATTGAAATCAGCAGGGTGAACGAGCTGGGCAAGTCTAATTTTCTCTTATATGTTCAAAGGGTAAAGTTACATTGATTACCACTTTCTCTTCAAATTCTATTAAGTTAAATAGAATTTCCTCTATAGATATTAAACAGTAAAAGCACCTTCCCATGTGTATATGCTTTATTTATGTGAGAAGTTTTCCTCAAAAATCTTGTCAGCATACTGATATGTGCTGTTTGTACCATTGGCTACTCAGAATTATAGAAAACTCTTGATGTTTTTTAGTTTAACCAGAAGATGGTGCTATTTACCTAGGTAAAGCAAGCGCTGAATTCTGGGAAAGTATGAATAGTATCTTAAGAATTTTACTTTAAAATAAAACAAAGAACTTTTAACAATTATTGCATTCTGGGAATCAATTCTACCAAACGCGGTTCAATCAGAACTACTCCTAAATTCCTGTAGAAATGCTTAAAATTAAAAAAATTCCCTCCCCACAAATTCCACTCTGCATTCAGTAAGTAATAAGGGATTTTACAGTTGAGAATTCTATGCTTCTCTAGCATCTCTTCTATGTGTCTGAGCTTTGTATCCTCACACAGCCCTATCAAGATGGTCATTGTGCATATTATCTAATGACATGTGCTCAAGGGAAGGGTGCATTTCCAGACAGTATCCATAAGAGACTTAAGCCCTTAGGTGATACTGAAGAGGCTGTACCTCCTGGAAAAGTTTACGCCTAAGCAGTATGCAGTGAACCAAGAGATAAGTCTTACTCCATCAACCCCACTGTACAGTCACACAGAAGTAACTACTCCCATAATGATGCCATATATAACTAATGGTATAGGAAAGTTAAGTCGTTTTTATTTCCTTCCCTCCTAATTATTTTAAAGATTTTATGTATTTTTAGAGAGAGAAGGGAGGGAGAAAGAGGAGAGAAACATCAACATGAGAGAGAAAACTGATTGGTTGCCTCTCATGAATACCAACCAGGGACCCAACCCATAACCCAGGCATGTGCCCTGAATGGGGACAGAATTGGCCACCTTTTACTTTGCAGGACAATGCTCAACCAGGTCTCTCCCTCCTGATTCTTAAGACTTACTTGCCTACGGAGAGTTTCAGAGGAATGTCTAGTTTAAGGCTGCAGCCAGATCATCTGGCTGGTTAGGAAGGAATAATTAGTTTTCTTATCAGCAAACCAAGGGTTACTTTTGTAACTCACCTCAAATATGCCCAGGAGTCTGCCTAATTTTCCTTTGACTCCAGCCTATTAAAAGAGATAAAATGCAAACATTTTACCTTCCCACAAACTAATATGAAAATTACTTTCCGGCTAGTTTCAACTTTTAATCTAAATAAGTTAACAGGCCCGCCCATCCTAAGCCTGCCTTCTGTGACTTTTGGGCAGGGTGACGGCTGTGCTAAGACTCACCACCTGTGGTTTGCTACAAAATATGAATTCACTTGCTATGCATACAATTTCCTGTTGATCAGATTTACTGTCGTTTATTTTATAAGAAATGGCAAGGATTGACCAAAAATCAAATTTCTACATATTTGGGACAAATTTCATGAATGAAAATAGGTTTTTCTTTATGAACGATAAATACTTTACCCCTATTTTCCTTTATCCACACACCTCAGGAGGTACAATGCTTTCTATACGCTGCCCTTCTACTGCAGTCCTCCTCACGCTTACCGAGTAAAAGAACGACCGGACCTTCAGGGTGCCTCCCATGCAAATCCACAATGGGAACTAAATGGACTGGCACAGGCTTGCTTTCTGTATTTTAAATGTGTTCTGCCCTCGTGAAGCCACTCATCTTTCAAGACCCATCTCTATAAAACCTCCCTGGCTACACACGAAGGCTCCATAAGAGCTTTAACATTCGTTTCCCATTCACACCTAACTGCTGTTCAGTAACTGTTTACGGCACTTTATCCGGTTTTGCCTCTGAGTAAAAGCAAGTTGTGTATCATCAAGTGTAAGACAAGCAGGCCACGTGTGCTTTTGTGCATGTGTGCGCACATCACACTTCATTTAACTTTCTGACAAAACAAGTAAAATAAAAGCAATCTGTTTCTTATCCTTTTGAAAAAGAACCACAACACATGACTAATGTCTCTGTATGTTCTTACTCAGTGTGACACTGACCATGCTCTGGGCAAGGCCATCATTTTATAGATTGATCGATCACTGATCAGACTTATTGCCTATTATGCAATTCCATGTTCTAAAATTCTGGGGGACTTCCACCTTGATTTTAACTCTATTTTACCAGGCAGAAAAAATATCTGCTTAGCAAAATGGTAATTACAGTCATGTGCTTAAAAATGTTAAATTAGGCAACCAAAAAATCACCCATATGACTTGCTTTCTTGCCTTCTCAGTGTATGTAACATATGCCTTGTTTGTGTGTCCTGTAAAATACCAACTATAGACTGTGTGAAAAGAGAAAATACAAACTACTGTTCGCCTCACCTCTTCATACACCTCCCTCACAGCAGCACCGCCGGGCTCCTCCTCAGGCTCCATTCCTCCTCCGGGGACAATCCACTGGTCTGGATACCGACTGCTGCTCACCAACAGGACCTGCAAGACCCATGGTAAGTGTGTACTGCCGGCCTAGGAAGCGCCACCCATGTGAACGACATTCTCAATCCCTCCCAAAACGGTAAATCTCTTCTACATTAACCCACTTTTAAACTTCATTCATATTATTGGGGGTACACATTAGACCATAAAAAAGGGCAGCTGACAGCCTGTTAACAAACACTGTCTCTGCGAATTAAGAATTCAACAATAACACAATCTCATTAATAAATAATTTTCACCTAATTAAGTCACTTGAACTACCAGATTCAATTGGTAAAACTCTCTAATTCTTAGATATTAACAAAGAATAAAAGCAGAGACTTAGCTTATTAGCCCCAAAGCTGTATGCACTAAGGTTTGTAATCAGATCCATTGCTCCTTAGTTACAGGATCATAGCATTCTTCCAAATTTAAGGATATGTAACCATAGGCAGGTCACCCTGTTCCTCCATCTATAAAATGTAAGAACACTTAGAAGATAGCAGATGCTGTGAGAAATGAATAGGAAAATTCGCGTAAAGCCAATGCTGGGTGCATAGAGATTTCCTGTTATCTTTACACTTAAGATTACACAGAAAGAGACACCCTTCATTTCCTAAACCTATGTAAATTAGCAAGAGTTGTTCCATATTGATACCACGCAGCTTTAATTTATGATCTTGCAATGGGTTGCCAAGTTATGTCTTACTGCCTGTTTTTGTATAGTCTGTGAGTTCTAAATGGTTTTTATATTTTAAAATTATATGAAATTAAAATTTCAGTGTCCATACATAAAATTTTATGAGAGTCTAGTCACACTCATTCATCTTTTACGTATTGTCTGGGAATGTTTCTGTGCTACAACTAGAGTTGAATAGTAGCAACAGAGACTACATGGCCCACGAGGCCTAAAATGTTATCTGGTCATTTACAGGAAAAGTCTGCAGACCCCGATCCAGAAAAGCAGTAAGCTTGAAATGTGCAAACACTTAAAGAAGAGGGGGGAAAAAAAAAGCCAACCTGTTATCACAGAGTATCCTAAAGGCTCACTCACTATTTTAACAGTAACTGAAACAATTTATTACATATCCATCTTATAAATGAAAATAGGTGGGCTAGGTTCAGTTGAAATTCACCCAAGTTTAAAAAAAAAAAGTCTATGATAAATAACCAAATGACATTTATGAAGATAACAGGTGTCTTAACCAACATGAACAAAAATGTTTATAAAATTACCTTAGTATATTACCTTCAAGTTAATGTAAACAGTTCTCACCAGATAAACCAATCAACTCAGAGCAAAGTCTAATCCCCAGTGTGGGTCCTGACTTTCTGACATGCAGGACCAGCAGGTCCATCTGCCCAGCCCCCCGCCTACTGCCAGAGGAACTGCTAGCCTGAGGAGCTCATGGACAGCACCGGACCCACCTTCTACCTGAGTAAGCTGCCAGGAACCCAACCTTCCCCCCTTGGAAAGTTCCGGGCTGACAGTAGTTCAGCAATTCTCAGGTTTCCCCCAAACCTCTAAAATGTTGAAGTGGAAGATATGGTTAATACCTATTCAGGCACATAACCTGAATTTGAAAAAAGCGGACACCTGGGCCTATGGACACACCAGAGCACGGCAGAGCAGTGCTCAAGGGGTCCGAACCTTACTTCTCTCATTCTTGATCTGGACAGGACTCTACTGCTCCCACCAGCATGATTCTCTCAAAAACTGACAGAACAGTGGTAAATCCCGCAGAAAGCACACAGTTCTGTAAATTAACACAATGGTGACGAAACCTTAGCTAAAGTACTAATGGCTAATGCTGAGGGTACCACCAAGTCCAAACACAGCAATTGTGGTGACACAGAATGTAAGGTCTTAAACTTAAGCTTTAAGTATTTGCAAACAGGGTTTACATGTTAAAATTGGAAACTAAAGAGCCAGAATAAGCAAATCTAGCCAAGAATCTATGGTATTCAAAGGCTTCAGTCCTATATCAAGACTGGCAAATGAATGAAAGTTTTTTAAGTTAAAACAAAAATGTTTAAAATACACGAGCAAGAAGGGAAAAGTAAGTGGTAACTACTGGTCCTGACCGCAGAGTTGGAGGCCGCCTTTCCTGGTTAACAGGTGTGGGTTAGGGATAATCTGGTTTCTACTGCCTGGATGAAATGCCTACTCCACACTTCTGTGCTCTGTCAGCAACTTTCTTGATTACCTTCATAATGGCTAGCCACTGGAATGTACATCTTCACTTACTAAATAGGCAGTTTCAAAACCACAGATATCCCTAATGTTTGAGTCCTAAAAAATAAAACTCAGTGTCATGTATCTAGGCTGATGACTGTTATATTTCCATTTGTCCAAGATAAGAGCTAAATTACATAAGATTAATAATGTTGAAAAACCCATTAGTATATAGTCTGCACCTGCCTTTCCAAACACTGTAGATTCCAATTTAACACCAAATCTTTATCTACAGGACTTCATTAGCCTCTTCCAAAGTCAGAGACTTGGAGCCCCCACAGGGTGCATATCCCCTTCATAAATTACTGGTTAGAAAGCCCAAGAAAATAGATCTATATAAGTTTTGGACAAATGATTTAGCTGAAACCAAGAACTTATTGTGCATTGACGTTCCAAAATGATTAAATTGGATCAAACCATTAACTTGAAATGCATCTTTCCAAAAAATGATCAATTTAAATGAGTAATACCTGTGTACGGAAACGATCAATCTCTGAACTAGTAGCTTAAGAGATATGATAAGATTTTGGCGATGGTACCAATTTGAAAACCAAAATTCTTCATTAAGTACCTGTCTACTCATCTTCAGTATTTCATCTGGAGTTCAAATGAGGTCATGGCCACATTTGTGTGTGAGGTGGAGGGCAAGGGGAGGGTGGTACTGAAAGAGGAAGAACTAAGGGATATACTTCATAGATAAGAGTAGACAGAACTATGGCATGGGTCTGCCAGGGCAGAAGAAATGAATCTGAGTAGCATGGGCAGAGACAAGAACAATTAAAACCCCTCCAACACAACGGAAGAACCTAAAGCCACAGAATCACATTCCATTATTATTCACTAGCCCCTCCCACAAAACCATCTAAACATTTCTAGGACATCCCAAATCCACTATGATCTATAATATACCTTTAGCACGCTAACTAATGCTTTGAAAATGGCATTACTGAAGTAACAACGATAGGCTATAAAAGCTTATTCAGTAAAGATACGCCAACTGCTAACAGAACCACACATGGTCTTTCATAGGTTTTAAATTCCTTTTCAACTACCTTTTGGAATATATTAGATTTTGTACAAGGTCTGTCCAGAAGTATCCAGCCATGTAATATGAAAAATAGAGACATCAGTTGAAGAAGATGTAAGAAACATTGTACATAAGACAATGACGCCTCAGCCCCTTCAAAGTAGGCACCTTAGGACCTCACACAGTTCTCCCAATTGCCATCATCTGCCCTGTCAAATCTTCCTGATTTTTATCACTGATCTGAAGTCTCTTCCCTTTCAAAGGTGATTTTAGTTTTGGGAAAAGCCAGAAGTCACAGGTCACCGAATCCGGGCTCTAAGAGGGTCTGAGTCACCTGGGTGATTTGATGTTTTGCCAAAAAAACTCTTCCCAAGATGTGATGCGCGAGTGGGTGCATTGTCGTGATGAAGCTGCCAATCACCAGGTGCCCATACTTGTGGCCTTCTGAATCATCTGAATCATTGCAGTGGAGCAATGTTCAAGCTTCATCCAAATTTGATGCAGATCCGTTGCTCTACTTGTTCAAGTCATTTTGAATGTGATGGCCACACAGCACACACATTCACTCAACAATATCTACTGCTCCCACTGATTAGTACAATGAAGTCATCATTGTTCAAGTTATGTGCATTCCTGTCCAGTTACACTGATGTCGCGCAAACTGTGGTTATATTAACAATGTCTGGACTTTTTCCGGACAGACCTCCCATCCAAGAAAAGATGATAGTCTGTCACTTTAGTGACAAGATGGCAGAGATGGAAGGAGGCATTCAATGTTCTGGATAAGCCAGAGCTGAGACCAAAGAAAAGATTTATATAAAGGAGGCTAGTAACCAACCAGACTCAAAACCCAAAGCCAATGCTGTGAAGAGTGGTGGAAAGTGAAGACACTTCTTCTCTGATCCAACCTGACCACCTCCACATAAGCACTCCTCTCACTACACTACCAGACCTTGCCTCTCTTCACATGCAGTGGATGATTATCAGAATAAAACACCATTTACCTGGCACTGTTGAAAAGTAATTTCTCACACTTGTCTTTTTTTTAGATACTAATGTTTTTGCAATAGAAGTATTTCTCATTTTAAGTAGTGACAGTGGTCAACTTGAAAACAGCCTTGAGTCTGTGAATTGAAAGGATCTATATTATACATTCTATATTCAACATTGCCCAAGAAATCCTTCTCACTGGGGAGATGTAAGAGCAGGTAAACTAAAAATGCTGTTCAGATTCTATGCAGTTCAGTTATACCTTCAGAGACTGGAGGTACATGGGGATAGTTAGTCCTCTACAGCAAGTGGCCCCATATTGCCCTTTGTGCTTCACCTTTTACCCTTAAAATTGCCCTTGGCCAAGGCTTGCCTCTGGGAACAACTAGCCACTACAGATTAACACTTCTTTCCCAGGAAAAACAAAGCTCTCTAGAGAACTTTGGAAGTGATCCCTTAATCTAAGAACGAAGAGTTTTATTTCGTGAATTGCACCTATTTTGAAGCTGTTTTGGCATGTGTTTGTTCTTTCATCCATCGTTATCATGAGCTAGGATTACATGAATGGTTCAACTACCTCTGCCATAGGTTAACTATTTCATAGGCATTTAGCCAAAATTAGGCCAGCAGTATATCAGAAACACCCACTATGCATACAGATGTTTTAAAAGATCACAGGTTACAACAATGGTTATTATATCAACTAACCAGCCATCTACTGTTATTATTAAGCCTTGGATATACCAATATCCTAAGGAAAAAAGCAGATGCAAATTCTACAGAAGTGTCTTCCCTTGAAGGAAGTTCCTACTTGAATGGTCTGGTGGGTGTAAAGGTACAAACGTAGAAGTTGGTGACATCACCCAGTGTTTAGAAAGGCCTACCTTTGAATATTTATTTCACTTTTTTTTAAAGATTTTATGTATTTATTTTTAGAGAAGAGAAGGGAGGGAGAAAGAGAGAGAAACATCAACGTGTGGTTGCCTCGCACGTGGCCCCCACTGGGGAACCTGGCCCGCAACCCAGGCATGTGCCCTGACTCGGAATCGAACCTGCGACCCTTTGGTTCGCAGCCCGTGTTCAATCCACTAAGCTACGCCAGCCAGGGCTGGATATTTATTTTATTTTGATGAAAGTGGCCTGTCTCCATTTGAAGCAACTATCTTCAAGGACTTAAATCTCTGAGGAAATACAAGCCCCAGAATATATTTCTAAAAAAGGTGGACCACCTCATTGTTCTACACGTAAGTATGCTCGTAGAGATTTAACTGCACTAATATTTCTTATTAGAATTGTTTTTGTTTATTGGAACTCTGGTTTTAGAGTTCTGTAAGTTTTGGGACTCTACTTTTCCCACCAAACCTTAGTTTCAGTGCATGAATTCGCAGAATTCAGACACTTCGTGGATATCAATTGGGGATTCTGTAGAATATGGCCTCGGGTTCAGGGAGTTTAAAAGCTATTTAGAGCAGTATGTCAAAATGGAAGTTAGCCTTGGGTGCAGGGTGAGCCTCCTTCCCCTTCTGTGGGTCACCCGCCACAGCCATGGCCCAGGGAAGTATACTGTGTGCTCCTCTGAACAATAAACTGCTTTCTCTTAAAAAAGAAAAGAAAAGAAAGTCAGTTTTAAGACTGTTTTATCAATGTTTCTCACTCACAACTGTGCCTGGATCTCACCCAGGATCAAGCCATTTCTGTTTCTCCCTTTAGTACTCTATACTATTTTGCTGCCAGATCATTCTCAAACTTGAATATATCTAAAATCTAAATGTTACCTGTTTAAAACTGTAAGTTCCTTTCTTGCCTAGCAATTCTTCAGGCTCATATTTAAGGTGCTCTGTTTTCAACTATTATTTGTCCCATGCTGTCCTAAGCTGTAACCGAGCCAGACCACAGCAACAACCAAATCTTGCTCTGTGATGCTTGCTCCTTTCTTTCCCACTCACTGAAAACCAACCCCAAATGACTCAGACTCTTACCCATGGAGCACCTGATGGCACTTTCACCTTACTTTTCTCCCTTTTTATCATTTATCTAACCTCCTGCTACAGAACATGTTCTTTAGGAGCTGACACTTTTTAATCTTTGCATCCCTAATAAAACTATAAAACATGCAACTATATTCAAAGGAATCCATTTTTGGTTACATTTTGTGAATGTACACCCTCTTTCATTGCACAAGCACAATATCCCAACTACTCTGCAGAGTGTGTATTTGTGGGCTTGACTGGAACCCCCACCGTCAAAATCTAGGGTGGGCCCCCACAGAAGTAACTAGCTGAAGAGAAGATGATCAAATGAATATAGATTTAAAAATAATGAACCTGGGCTCAAAATGATCTGCCAGCTTCTGTGACCTTGATTAAGTTACTTCTGGGGCCCAATTTCTCACTATACAAATGGTATTGCTTATTACATAGTTCACAGGGCAGAAAAAGATAAAATGAGAAAATACGTAAAAACCAACCCAAAAGACTACAGACTTGTTTTTAGAACAACCTGTAAAGGCTACTAAGAACTCTGTTAGTACAGGACAGCCAGATCACTGCACTGCAGAGCACTTTGGGGTCAAACAGTAATTACTATTTTATTTTAATTTACATTCTACCAACATTTCACCCTAAAATAAAGCATACAACCAGGCTGGTGTGGCTCAGTTGATTGAGCAACCCGCCTGAGAACCGAAGGGTCACCGGTTCAATTCCCAGTCAGGGCACGTGCCTGGGTTGTGTGCCAGGTCCCCAGTAGGGGGAGCATGACAGGCAACCACACATTGATGTTTCTCTCTTTCTCCCTCCCTTCCCTCTCTCTAGAAATAAATAAATAAAACAAAGCATATGTTTCAATCTCCCATCCAGGATGTAGGTGTTCTTAACCCAGTATAGGTGGAAATGAAATCTCACCTATTAGCTAAAGAGAGGTAGTAGGTTCAGGCTGGTGTGCATCCTATCCTTGGAGACCTGGCAATGTAATTTCAACAAAATGGAAAAAATTCATAGCAAAACACCAAGATGTCCAGGAAAGCTAACCAATAGGGTTCATTTTCTAATTATCATGAAACTGAAGGAGTCCCTAACTATACACAACTACAGAAATGAAGATAATCCTGAAGTGCTACACCAGACATTAAGTGGCTGTACATTTCAGAGAATTCAGAGTCTTCCTCAGAGCATATTCTCTAACAGATAGTTACTGAATTTTTCAACCCAGAGGTTATCAGATTTACAAGCTTTTTTTTTTTTAAAGATTTTATTTATTTATTTTTAGAGAGAGGAGAAGGGAGGGAGACAGAGAAGGAGAGAAACAGCAATGTATGGTTGCCTTTCACATGGCCCTCACAGGGGACCTGGCCCGCAACCCAGGCATGTGCCCTGACCGGGAATCGAACCGGGACCGTCTGGTTCCCAGCCCGTGCTCAATCCACTGAGCTACACCAGCCAGGGCAGATTTACAAACTTTTTATATAATGGATTTATCTAACAAATTCTCCAAATCTTGCTCCTTATTTCATTTAATGGCACTAGTCTCTTGACTCAACTAGAGGCTAGTAATTTAGCATTTATTACAGTAGAAATAACTTTCCAGCATAAGAACTCATTTATCTGCTAAGGCAACCTCTGAAATTCTCAGACTTTGCTTTACCATTCACACAATACAGATCATTTCAATTTCCTCCCATTGCCCATATTTTCCCTTGGGACCTTGTGTTTTACAAAGCCTGAATTCCAAGTTCACATTATGGCAAGACTTCAAAGTCACGACTTTCCGAAAGGCCTCCAAGCTCAGCCTCACAAAATCGTACTCACTCAGCAAACAGTGTGCACCCAATTGCTGTGGGCTGGGCCCTGTGCCAAGAGCCCAGCATCAGGCGCGGGGACCAGATATCCGACTCCACCACTTATTAATTATGTCATTATATGAGTACTTTTGCTCTGCAACTGTTTCCTCACCTGTAAACCAGCACTAAGAGGATTAAATAGAACAAACTTAAACATCTTCAGGCAATAGGGCACCGCCAAGAATATGATTACATAATAGTGAGCATTCAGACAACATCCTTGATCACTTTTGGCTATTATACGTATTTTTTTATATTCAAAGTTTGCTTTGCCCTCATGTCCTTCCCTCAAGGACCTTCTAATTTTTTTTTTTTTAAATACAATGCACTTAATGCTTCTTGACTTTGTTACTTTGTAAATGTTAAAAACAGAACCACCTCCTCTACACAGTCCAATTCCTTCTAAAAACTCTTTCAAAATGAAGACTCCCAACCAAGCACTGATCATCATGAAAAAGCTTGGTTTCTTATCAAAAAATAAAGACAATACATGAGTTGGAAGAGTACCATTTTGAAGCCCTTTGAGTTTTGTTAGCATGCTAAGAACAACTGGGTGTCCACTATGTCACATTCATCCTAACTACAGGGCCCAGTAATAAGGAAGCCATTAAATTCCCTTCCCCAGCTTCAGCCCGGAATTTTACTGTATATAGTTGGTTATGGAAGTAGAACTCAGATTTTTTTTTTTTTTTTTTTTTTTTTGCTGTCTAATCATTTTAAGAGTGGCAATGCTAAAATATCTTCTGTGGCTACCAATTGTTCTGTTATGGCCCTAAGCAAACTTAAAGCAGTGAGAGCCATTTTCAAATTAAGTAAATGTAACTACAATATGTAAAAACTGCTCTCCAGGGAAATCTCAGGGGCCTCACTATCAACCCAATGCAGACAGATAAATTACAGATTGACTGCTTGCTCTTAGAACAAAAAAGCTCCTCTTCAGATGTCTAACCAAACACAGCAAAGAAGCTTTGATAAATATTCTAAGAGCTAGAGATTGCTGTCTGAAAATGGCAACTTTGTCCACCTCTACTCCATCACCCCTCCGGCATTTTTCCACTTTTCACTAATCATTTTTCTGCAGTCAGAAAACTTTAAAAGGAGACCCCCCCCCCGCACCCTCCAACAACAGCAACAAAAAACAAGTATAATTATGACAAGTGCTTGTGAATTAAACGAGCTACTTAAAAATGGGACTAAGAGAACTAGACTGAATGGGTTTTAATTTTAAAGCACGGGGACTGTTTGACTATTCCACAAATCAGTCTAGATTTAATACGAAACCGCGAACTGTTGTAATATAGGAGGAAAATATAAGAGGCATAAAGACTAGAACTGCAACACTCACGCCATTTCCACTACCTCCATTAGCACTCAAGATTTATCTGGCTTACGCTCAGGTCGCACGTTAAGATGGTGAATGGCTAGGAGCGACCTACATGGCACTGGGCCTTCCCGGGGGCCAGAGGCGTCTCGGCCTCCGGTCATAAAGACGCCCCAGGTGTAGAACGTTAGGCTGGGCTAACCCCTTTGTCTCTTCTAAGAGAAAGAAAGGAGGGAGGGAGAGAGGGAGGAAGGACGGAAGGGAGGTGAGGGGAGGGGGCTAATCCTTCCCAGCCCGGCAACCAGACGGAGGGTCGTGCCGGGAAAAACGAGCTAGGACAAGTACCCCTACCGCCCCGGCCTGTTCCGGGGAACCCGCGGAGGGCAGAGTGAGCGCTGGTCTCCCTCACCTCGTCCTCCTGCTCGCTCCGGAAGCACAGGCACGCCGCCCGCTTCTTGTAGCCCTCGCGGTCATAGGTCCGCGTCTGGTTGGGCTTGAACTTCATCATAGAGGCGGGCTCTTGCCGCTGCTGCTCTAAACGCCGCTGCGGTGGCCCGGCGGCCGCCACCCCGCCGGGGAGTGGGGACGAGGTCGAGTCGGGCGCAAGGGTGTCGGGAAGCGAAGCGGCGGCGCAGGGAGGAGCCGGTCAGTCCCGGAGCCGGCTGCCGCTCCGACGTGAGGCAAGGCGCGAGCGCGGGTCACTGGAGCCCGTGTGTCGGGGAAGAAGCGCCGCCTCTGCCCGGGCGTCCGCCGCACTCCATGGAGCTCGCCGCCCGCTCGCCTCGTTTCCCTTCTGCCGCGGCCCGCGCCGCCGCCGCCGCCACAGTAAGTGCGAGGCTCGAGGTTTGTGCCCAGAACGCTCAGTTGCGGAGACTGCCACAGACTGAATAGCAGTACCGCCCCCTCCACCCCTATTTAAGTGGGTCCGCGCACGCTCCGCCCCCGCGCTCACTGTCCTGTGCGCGCCTACGCGCCTGCGTGCCGGAACCGTTGCGGCGGGGGGAGGGAGGCGGGGCCGGGGCCTCGGCGGCCCGCTGGCTCGGGTCAGCACTGTGCTCCAGCCAATCGCGAGATGGCATTGCCCGCTAAAAATGCCAGTGAACGGAAAGAAGCACAGACCCGTTTCTCCCTGTTTATAAATCCTGCGACTTTCACCGTGAGGACCTTAAATACCATCTCCGTGAGAAAGGTTCCAAGTACATGCATGATCAACAAAGTTGCACGCTGGCCAGGAAATGCCGGGAGGCATCGCAGTGATTGCAGTCTCCGCAGTGACTTCGCCTGGGAAATGAGAGGAGATAAGAGAGTGAAGGCCTAGAAAGGTGAAGACGTTAGTTAAGAGGTTTTATTGTTTTTGTTTGTTTTCCAGAAGAAAGGGAGAAGGAAAATTATCCCCCTACCCAGCTTTTAGAAACATCTGTGGTTGAGGAGTCTGTTTGTATTCTTTCAAGAGTCAGCTCAAGCTTGAACGTTTCTTCAAATAACCTCTCCCCCTTTGTCCCACCCTCCAGAACGTATTCCTTAACGCTGGCAATGGCTAATATTCACTAAACAGTGTGTGTGTGTGTATTTTATGCTAAGTAAAAGGCACACAGCTAGGTGCTGGGGCCACAACACTAAATATAGTGGGGTGTCTGCTCTTTGAGAGCTTAAAATCTCCTAGGGACAAACAACCTTTAGATTCCAGTGTCACACAAGGGGTAAGATAGGAGCCAAGAGGCCTGGTATTAATGAAGTGAATCCATTCCATTCTGCCCTTTTCTCAGAGGTCCAGGCTGCTTAGGTCTAGGCATCCAGGCACATTTGAATGTTGGTTTTTCATTCCTGGAAGGCCTACTGTGTGCCAGGCACTGACATCTAAAACCAGCTCCACCCCTCCTAGGATCTTAGGCACCTGAGAGCAGAGTCAGATATTAAACAGTCACACAAGTGCATGTAAGAATACAAATGTAATAGGGCTGGAAGTGGTAGAGGGTTTCATATGGGTATGCGGCAGCTCTGCAAGTCAAAAGGCTTCCTGAGGCAGCCTGGTGGTAGGTGATGGGCTGAAGGAGAAGGAGGAGCTAAGTAGATGGAGAGAAGCCTGGTGAATTTTCAAGGCTGAGAGAATTGGGAGGAGAGAGCAAGGAGTTTTTAAAAATGAAAGAAAAAGTCAGCAGATGGTGGGGAGAGCTGAGGTCCATCTCTGGCCTAAAGGGGTCTGAGGCCTGACCATTCAGAATCTGGAGGCTCTGGGTGAGCTCAGAGCAGTGCGTTGGTCTGTATTCCTGTTCTAGCCTCTGACCTTTCCGAAGTTCAGGACTACTGCGCTAACTCAATTGCTTAACTCCAGATCCTACTGAAGTTTATTTCCAGGTTTACCAATAGGGACAAAACACATCTAGCTAGGGACTCCAGCATGGCTAATAGGCACATATTCTTTTTAGATAATTGATTCCAATCTCACCATAGCCTTTTTAAGTGACAAAGAAGATTCTCAAAGGAGTTTCTCCTTAAAACTCTTCAAAGTCTGGCTTCTAGTTGACATTCAATAAATAGTAGTTGATTGAATGCTGGTTCACTCAAGTCTTTCCCATTTAGTAATTATATGAGGGGAGGCACAAATCAGAATTAACTGAGGAGGAAAGAGGAAGATGCTTGGAATCAGCTCCACGAGGGGAGGAAAAGTAGCAGCCCAACGCCAGTGAGCATGAACACTGGGTCCATTGCTTCCGGTTCCAGAGCCCTGGATGTGCTGAAAAGATCCTGAGTTGAGGGTCCACAGGTACTGGTTTACTAGATGTAGCTTTTCTTACCTCTCACATAGGTATATGACTTATAACATCTAGTACAAGAACACAGTGGGTCTGGAAGTGCTTTACAAGGATAAAACATTTAAAGGAATATAAGATGTTATTAACAAGAAACTTCATTGGAGCCCTTACCGAGTAGCTCAGTTGGTTGGAGCTTCATCCCTGATATGCCAAGATTATGGATTTGATCCCCAGTCAGGGCGTATACAAGGAGCAACCAATGAATGCATAAATAAGTGGAACAATAAATTGATGTTTCTCTCTCTCTTCCTTTCTGGATCTAAAAAATCAATAAATACAAAAATTTTTTTAAGGAAAATTTAATTGGAGAACTCTCCTTTTTCCTCAAGTAGTAGAGGAGTAATAGGATCAGGTGCTTGGGGAGGGTTATAAATTTTCACACCGTGAGGAAGGAGGTCTTAATTTAAAAGGGATTCTGTAACAAATGATTTAAACTGAAGAATGCTCTGATACTATGAAGAACCACTTTCCCCCTTCCACTTTTTTGTTAATTAACTAATTTGTTAGATGTTTGCATTTATTTGAAAGGGACCCAACAGAAAAGGAAACTTGTGTGACCAAAATGAGGGAATACACAAAGGCTGAATTATAAATGCCAGATCTTCATTTTCATGTGTCAGTTCCTCAGTATTAGGGTATACACCCCAACCCAAAGCTCCTACTTAGTATTGTCAAGCGCGTATTATGCATCAGAAATGTGCTCAGGCACCATTCAAAGCTTAGATCATATCCAGCCAGATCACAGTTGAGATAGACATAGTCTCAAGCTTGTTTTTTCTCTCCAAGGCTGGTAAGGACTGGGTTACACCGGCCTGTTCCCTTGGGGATCAGAGTCCAATTTCAGGTTAATCTCAGTTTAGTTCACTTACCACAGTATTGTCTTACCTAGAACCTAATATACACAGAGTCATTTCTTGTACTATTCTCAAATATTTGGAACCTCAGGGAGGGAAACAGTTTAACATTGCCCATGCAGGTTACTTCTTTTCCCAGGGTCCTTTTAACAATGTAACAGAGTATGTGGGAGGTGGTGGGATAGGCATAGGCCCAGGGAGTTTGCTGCCTTCTTTTGTAACTGACTCACAACTTTACCATAAAGTAAGTTCCTTCTCTTATGGTAAAACTAATAATGACAAATGATCTCTTATTATGTCTTTCTAATGATAGTAACAGCTAGTCTTTACTCTTAGCAAGTGCTGGGTGCTTTTCATGATCTCATTTGAATGATCCCACGGCAGACCTAGGAGGCAGCTACTATTAATTGTCAGGCAAAGAAACAGGGGACAGTGTTCCTTCTCTCTTTGCAACTCGCATTCTTAACTCCTGCACTGTGTAACTGTGAGCTCCTCCTGCTTCTTCTGTTACCTGACAACTAGTATTGTTTGTATGTATATGTATTATTGTTTGTATTGTGTCATATCCTAACACCAGAGTTTCTTTTCATTTTGAAGTGAAAAAGGAGTTTCGTTTAAGGTGGCATCCTTAGAAGACATTCCTTAGGGTGAGAGTCTTAATTAATTTCCTATCACCCAAAGTGATTTCTTTTTGTTTTACCACAAGCACAGACTAGAATGGAGTTAACAAAGTTTGAAAAATTTAAAAGCCTTAAATTAAAGCCTTAATGTAAAAAATCTTAAACAGGATTCATCAACCCAAGCAGCATTTGCAAAATTTTAAAAGCAGACTGTTTGAAAAGATCTGACCATTGAGCTGACCGTTTATAAACTTCTCTTTCATTGAACTAAATAAATGCTTTTCAGATTTACAACTCATTTTTCTATTTCCTCAGTTCCTATTTACTGCAGAGCACTGTGTTTCACAAGCACCGTGTTTGTGTGCAGGCGTCTGGCGCTAATGAAACTGTTTACCAGGAAGCACAGTTCCGCCTTTCCTTCTTTATCGTGTGGGGAAAGGTGTGTGTGAAGTAGTTATCTCCTTGGTGAAGGCAATGACTTGACATTTCACTGACTTCTTCAGGACAGCATTTTGCACTCCCGCTTCATCCAGAGAAGTTTGCTTTTGCTGCATAACATTTTTGCATTTTTTGTTTGAGAATAAAAACTAAGAGAAAAAAAAGAATGTTTGTCCATAAGGCATGTTAATTGATTGCAATGTGTGGACTTTGTTTTGATCTAGATTCGAACAAATAAAAGGGCACTAATAGGACAACTAGGGAATGTGAACTCTGACTGAATAGTTCATGATAATAAGCAACTGTTGTTACTTTTTTGGGGGGCAGAGAAAATGTTTATAAAGGGGAGTCCTTACCTCTTAGAGATAACTACTAAAATATTCAGAGCTGAAGTGATATGTTGCCTGAATTACCTTCAGAATAATCTGGATTGTTGGAACAGGGAAGATGGGTGAGAGTGTGGAGGAAACTAGACAGCTATGAATTGGTTGTTGTCGAAATTGTAAGCAATTAGGAAAATTAAAGGGAAAAAAGAGAAATGTTCCACATTTTACATGGGCATGAAAATGAATCTCCTCACTGTTAGAACATAAGTTGTACACACTCATGATGCAAGCATTAGAGTATAGAATGGTTGGAATAATAAAAAATGGGGTCTGCAAATTATACAGTGTTTTTATAAAATATAAAAATAGGCGCCCGGCTGGTGTAGCTCAGTGGATTGAGCGTGGGCTGGGAACCAGAGGGTCCTGGTTCGATTCCCAGTCGGGGCACATGCCTGGGTTGCGGGCCAGGTCCCCAGTGAGGGCCATGTGAGAGGCAACCGTACATTGCTCTTTCTCCCTCCCTTCTCCTGTCTCTGAAAATAAATAAATAAAATCTTAAAAAAAAAAATAGGACATACGTATAAAAATCACTCACCTTGTCCTAAAGTTTTAACCAATATTATTACATTTGTTAACAGCCATTTCTATGTGAAAATTTAATGGTAATCGATTTGGGTATCAGCATTCACTCTTGCCTGGTGAAACAAAATTCATTCTTGTAACTAGACTATAAGCCCCAGGAGGGCAGAGAGCTGGGTGATCCAGTGACACTTTCTGTTCCCACTGAGTTTTAGGCTGTGAAGCAGCCCATAGATACCTGTTGCTGATTTCTTCTCCTGACATAGTAACTATAGTATATCATATATCATACTCCTCCTCTAGAGCAAGTGCGAATACAGTCTCTCTCTCTCTCTCACTATTTATACTGATTTTTAAATCTCCTTGATTTTTGCTTCTTATTTTTTTTGGCTTGGGGATTTCAGGTCCTAAGGGTTCAGTTGATTGTATCTCTTAGGGTAAATGCTTATATTTTTTGTTCTTATCTATTATTGAAAACTATATGTTTTATGAGGATGTATTTTTAACTTATGCAAATGATAATTACATATCTTAGTTTCATCACTCAATGAGTAAAACGAGTTTAGTTATTTCCTGTAGATTCTGTTTCCCAGTTAATTAAATTGGCTTTCCCTTTCCTCAGTGAATGATTCACAAATAGGAGGGAAAAAGCATTATTTAGTCAAGTAAAGAGGGAGTCTTCCTGAACTGCTCCCAAGTGCTTAAGTTCCCATTAAAATATTACAAATATCCCATCTTCTTTGCAACAGCAGTAACAACATTACTCAAAGCACCACTTGTTGGAGTTAGAAAAATAACTTGCATCAACTTTTTTTTTTCAGATGTAGCTTAGGAGGATTTCTGCTTGTATTTTCAGAAGTGAAACAGGCCTTTATACAGAGATCAGAGAGGTAGGTGCTTACTGCTGAGGTCTAGACCGCAGTAGAAGCAACCGGTTAGAAGCACACAAAGAAATATGGATTTTTTTAAGCAACATGGATAAATCTTAAAGACAGAATTCTTTTGAGAAACTCAGGGAGGAAACATATAATTATCAATTGCATGAGTTAAAAATACATTCACATAAAACAATACAGGCCCTGGCTGGTGTGGCTCAGTTGGTTGGAGCATTGTCTGTACACCGAAAGGTTGAGGGTTCGATTCCTGGTCAGAGCACATGCCTGGGCTGAGAGTTTGGTCCCTCGTAGGGGTGTATATAAGAGGCAACTGACTGATGTTTCTCTCCTCTCCCTCTCCCTCCCTTCCCCTTTCTCTAAAAGCAATAACCATTTTGGGGGTGAGGATATGAAAGAAAGAAAGAAAGAAAGAAAGAAAGAAAGAAAGAAAGGAAGGAAGAAAGAAAGAAAGGAAGGAAGGAAGGAAGGAAGGAAGGGAGAAAAAGAAAGAAAAGAAAAAGAAAGGAAGGAAGAAAGAAAGCTTTAAAAAAATAAACTCTTAAAAAATAAACTTTCTAACACACACACAATACATAATTTGCAATAGTATATAAGAACAAACCATATACTTTACCCAAAAGAATGGCTGCCATTGGGGCAGGCCAGTTTTGAGTGGGTTATGAGTTCAAAGGGGGCATAAATAAATGTGGCCTCTCAAGGACCAATAAGAATGTGCCCGTCTTAGTCTGTTCAGGCTGCTACAATAGAATACCTTAAACTAGGTGGCTTATAAACAATAGACATGCATTTCTCACAGTTCTGGAGATTGGAAAATCCAAGATCAAAGTGCCAGCAGATTCAGCATCTGATGAGAACTTACTTCCTGGTTCATAGATACTTCCTGGTTCACTGTGTGCTTATTCGGCAGAGGGGTAAGGGAGCTCGCCTACTCTCTTGTAAAAGCAACTAATTCCATTCATGAGGTCAGAGCCCTCATGACCTAATCTTCTTCCAAAGGCACCTCTTAAAACAATCACATTGGGGGTTAGGATTTAATTTTGGGCAGAGGTGGTGGGGTGGGTGAACACCGACATTCATTCAGTCTACAGCAGGCACCTACAGAAGGACTTTAGAATTTCTCTTTAGGTAGGACTTAGGGCTGATGATCTGGTTGGAAGAGGGGACTTTTAGAAGCAGCGGTTTTTATAGCATTGGATATATATTGAGAAAATGTCAATCGTGTAAAAGAAGTGTGGCTGTTGTGGTACGCATTAGTGGCAGTTTATGTAACCTCCCAAAGTTTCCCTTTTGCTGCCTTCAGCTAAATCACATTTGGCAGGCTTTTAGGCCGAGGATGGACACGCCAGGGTGGGTCAGGTGGATTTCACAAATCAGATAGACAAGCAGAGTCTGCAACTTTGGAACTGTAGGCTGTCTCAGAGATCACAGTCAAATACACAGTCAAAATTCATATTTTACAAATGTAACCTCTTTCTCTGGCTCTTACTTTCTTTGGCTACCTCCTGAGTCAGAATTCAGTTTAGAGGCCCTTCCCCTGGGAAGCACTACCTCCCACCAGGCAGAGTCTGATCAAGGTCCCACATCTGATCCAGTACAATGTGCCTTCTCTGTGGTCGCACTTAGCACTCGGCATTGTCAATGCTCTTCCATGTCATTTAATTTGGTCTGTGGCTCCCAAGAGATTCCAAATTTATGAGGGCAAAGCCTCTGTTGTTTCCACATAGTCACTGTCAGAAAATATCAACTGAATAAAGAAATGCACTGGAAAAAACCTGAGGCAGAATCATTTAAGTGTAGCCTGAATTTGCTAGGGTACAATGGACTGAGGGTTTAACAAGGACCATCAGCGACAACAGAACTAACAAAGCAGAAAACGTCACGGGGAATGTTAACAACAACGTAGAAAGAATGATAATGATAGGTGGCCTCTACCGAGTGTCGCTTAGGTGACAATCTGTGTTCTTCATACTTTACAGGTATGAACTCACTCTCCGTTACCATGCTCACTTTAGAAATGAGAACACCAAAGCACAGATGAGTTGAGTATCTTGTCCAGTTCGTAAAATTCAAAGGTGGCGGTGGAGGCAGGAATTGAACTCAGGCGGTCAGATTCCAGAAGCGCAATTATCATCACAGTGACAAACACCGATGGCAGAGCTAACAACGAGGAGACACAATAGCAATCTCTAACGGATGTCCCGCCTGCAGCTGGAGTCCAGGCTGTGTGCAGGTACAGAGGCTGACAGGTGAGGCTGCAGCCAGAGCTCCGAAGTGTGCGGGCCGGGGCCGACGTCCTAGGCCATCCGGAGTTAAGTCTCTGGTTGCACAACGGGATCTTTTATAAAAGTGCAGGAGAACTAAAGGGAAAGAGATTCTGGAAATCTAACAACTATGAATGAAAAAAGACTGGAAATTTTCACTGAAATATTGAAATTGGGAATCTTTAGAGCTGGAAATGTGGGTGATTTAAAAAGTTCTTATGTATCCCTGGCCCGGTAGCTCATTTTTTTAGAGCATCATATCAATATGCCAAGTTTGCAGGTCTGATTCCTGATCAGCGAACATACAAGAGACAACCAATGGATGCATAAATAAATGGAACAACAAATCAATGTTTCTCTCTCTATCTCCCTTCCTCTCTTTGAAAATCAATAGATAAAAATTACATAGATAAATAAAAAGGAAAATTCTTACGTATGTTCTCCCATACTTTCCAACATTTCTACATTTATTATTTTGGTGAATTTTTATGCTTTTTTATTTTATTTTATTATTTTTTTATTGAATTTATTGGGGTGACACTGGTTAATAAAATTATAGAATTGTATACCTGAAAATTCTATAATACATCATCTGTATATTGTATAGTGCATTCATCACCCCAATTTTGGTAATTTTTTTTAGAAGGAAAATCTTGAAAGTGATAAAGACAAGCACTAGCTTTCCTTAAGCTCCATTAAGCTTCATTACATCTCTCTGTAGTGACTAAAGCAGTGTGGGTCTTTAGCTTTTCTGAATGCTTAGTGACTTGTTTGATCAGGATTAGAAAAAAAATCATACAAGTTCATTAATTTGGTTCTGGCAAGCTGAATTCACCTCTTTCTCCCTTCTATCTAAAAGCTGAAAGGAAGTTATTATTGATAGGTATAAAAATCAATGCTAGAGTCTTACACATAGTATTTGCAGTTTTCCTTTCCTATGCTATAGGTCACTGCCTGCAGAAGGCTCCCAAAGTTGGCCTCGAAAGGATCATGAGCATCCTGAAACTGAATGCAGATTTGTGTTTGTGTGCACGTGTACATTTTTTTTTAAGAGATTTTATTTTCAGAGAGAGGGGAAGGGAGGGAGAAAGAGAGGGAGAGAAACAGCAATGTATGGTTGCCTCTCACATGGCCCTCACTGGGGACCCGGCCCGCAACCCAGGCATGTGCCTTGACTGGGAATCGAACCGGGAACCTCTGGTTCCCAGCCCGTGCTCAATCCACTGAGCTACACCAGCCAGGGCTGTGCATGTGTACATTTTTGGAGGGGATGAGTTAATAACTTTTGTATAGTTTCAAGGAACCCTTCAAAAGAATTATGACTACTGCCTGAAATGGATCTACCTGTATATTGCAGACAAGGCCAATAGGAGTCTGATTCGTTTTTAGGAAATCGGTCAAAACTGGAATCAGGCGACACTGTCAACAATCCAAGTGCAAAGATCAAGAATAAGATATTAACACCCTGGCCTGGTAGCTCAGTTGGTTAGAGTATCCTTCTGATACGCCAAGGTTGCGGTTTCATCCTGGGTCAGGGCACATGTAAGAATCAACCAATGAATGCATAAAGAAGTGGAACAACAAACATTGATGTTTCTCTCTCTCTTCCCCCCTCCTCCCTCTCTTCCCCTCTCTCTCTACAAAAAAAAAAACAAAACAAACAACAACAACAACAAATAATAACTTTCTTTTTAAAAAAGGAAGAATAAGCTATTACAGTCATGGAGCAGGTCCTAGACCTGTGAGCCAGGATCCAGATGCAGGGACAGGAACTGTCTGGACCTGGGAAAGAAGAACAGAAAGAACACAACACAGGCAGTCTTAATAAACTGTTGCTTGAAAAAGGAATTGATTTTGGACTCGGGTAGCAATTATTTATACCAGTGTGAGATAATGTACCCGAGGTCCCAGGTAACTCACCATGAGATGCCTCCAGCTCTCCCTCCTGAGGGGTCCGCCCACACCCTTACAACCAGTCCGCACGAGATTCAGGGAGGATGGAGGATGCCCTGCTTTCTATTAATGGCTACACCTAGTCACTACATTTATAAAATTATATCCAAGGCTTTAAAAATCACCCACACTCACCAACCCAATTTTTTTCACAATAATAATAATAATAATGTTCACAACTATATTCTATGAAGGCAGATTATTGTAGGATCAAGAAAATGAGAACAATTTATTTCAAAGATTGCGTGGTTAGTAGAACTGCTTTTCTTGGAAATAGAGGAATGGGTATCTGTAAAGGCAACGTGAATATTGCGGCAGGCACTGTAGGGGGCACGGAACAGAAACCTGAGTTCTTAACCTCTGGATACAGTCTTTGCAGGAAACGAAACTGTACGAGGCTGCAGAGCAGCGTAAAGTGTTCAGCTCAGTGCGGCCGACTGCCCAATTGTAGCCGCATTCAGAGAGGCCGGGTGAGGGCTCTTGGAAATTGCTCTTCAACAACAATAACACCTGTGCACACGTGTGCACACATGCATATGCGTGCAAGGGGACACATAGACATCGATACACATCCCCAATGAAAGTAGCATTCAATATGCTTCCTTTTGCCTCTAAAAAGAGAAGCAATACTACATTAAATTGTGATAGATATATTGAAGATGTGTTTTATTTCAGTTGTATGTTCTCCAAGAGTCTCTTATGTTCCAGTTTTAGAGAGAAGTCACATTATTTAAAAAGGCAAGTGTCTATATACCAATGCATTTTCTACTGACAAATTTTTCAGGCTGAACCCTTAAATATCTAGTCGCTTAAAAAAAGGATTTTTTCTACTTTATTTGACAGAGTTTGGTAACATGAAGATAAGATAAATATTCCCATATTTAGTTTAAACCACACGTAGTGTTGATTTTTCTACATTTAAGAAACACATTGCATTTCCTAGTTTTGTTTGTCATTTAAATTTCAACCAGTTTTTCAAATATGTTATTGTATGCAAACATTCATCTTTATTTCCTTTAACTATTTGGAAAATGGATGCTAAAATAATCTTTGATTCCTATTTCTATGTGGGTAAATTAGGTATTAAATTTTTAGAATCTGTACTTGAAGAAACTCGGCGATGCTTTATGACAGAATACTTTGATGTCTGCTTCAGGAAGATACTCAGTGTTGATACATCACATTTGAAACCAGTGTAAGACTGTTTTGAGATGTCTGATCACAGAAGCACAGCCGTGTCCCTGCAGATTCTCTGGCCATGTACCTGCCGAAGCCACTGTGGTAGTCTGCAGGGGACGGCGCCCTGGGCCTCAGGACACGACAGCTGGGTGCTGGTGGCGGCACCTGAATTCTCCTGTTTTCTTGGCTCTGACACAAAGATTATAACACCTGCCCAACCATCTCTCAGGGTTTTGTGAAGACGACCTGTAATCATAAATAATTGGAAACACTTTGGGCAAAGCATGTAGAGCAAATTCAAAATTTTAAGGTAACTTTCTAAGAAAAAAAATCATTTAAGTGAGAATCAAATGAAAGTATATAGATACATAGCATTGTGTTTTCCTTAAATCGCTACAGAAGTCCAGGAAAATTGAGTTTTAGGAAGACTCTAAATTCTCTGTCACTTTAAAAGCATCCCCACTGTGGGGATTCCAGCCATGCGGGTTCTGTGAAACAGCTCTGGCCACCTCCTGTGTTGTCGGTGAAGAGCATGGGAAAAGGTGAATGAGTTGGCAATATGATAGTAGGTAGGAGATTACTGTTAACTACTGGTTGTTAAAGTTCTTTGTTTAAGAAAGTGTTCCTCTTAGACTTAAGGCAAGCTTATCAGACACAACCTAGTCACCAACAAAAAGCTGCAGTGGGTGGAAAACTGTGCTAAGTGTCACGTTAAGAACTTGAGTCTTCTTTTCCCACTTTTTTTTTTAATACCACTTCATATATATTGTTGCTACTTTTTTAACACTCCCCTCTTCCTCCAAAACCTCCCTTGAACCGGTCCCACTGTCAAGTCAACAGAGGCTTAAGAAATACATTATTCTTGAGGAAATTTCAAAGTATTTCCTGCTTTTGTCCATAACTTGGTGATGCTGTACCTGTTTTTCTTGGCTGAAGTAAACCAATGACTAAAATGCTTCTTAAACTTTTCTCCTACTGCTGCCTGTACCTTCTTCAAAGAATTCCCGTTCACTCATTGTTAGTATTGAACATTTTTAAAAGGCTTAAGTCCATATTATTACTTCAAAATATGTTTGATAAAAACTGCCCCTGGCTGATGTGGCTCAGTGGATTGAATGCTGGCCTGCAAACCAACAGGTTGCCAGTTCAATTCCCAGTCAGGGCACATGCCTGGGTTGCAGGCCAGGTCCCTGATTGGTGGCATGCAAGAGGCAACCACATATTGATGTTTCTCTCCCTCTCTTTCTCCCTCCCTTCCCCCTGTCTAAAATGAATAGATAAACAAACAAACAAACAACCCCCCCAAATGCCTGTAGCAGAGATATGGTTATATAAATTACAATATATCCACATAAAGAGTACTTTGTAGCTACAAAACAGTACTTAAGCAGTTTCTAGAAACAAAGCAAGAGCTTGTTACAAAATTAGGTTTTTCTAAAAAACATTTTTATTTATTTATTTTTAGATAGAGGGGAAGGAGGGATAAAGAGAGAGAGCGAGAGAAACATCGATGTGAGAAGGAAACATTGATTGATTGCCTCTCATTTGTGCCCTGATTGGGAACTGAGCCCTCACCCTAGGCATATGCCCTGACTGGGAATCGAACCTGTGACCATTTGCTTTGCAGGACAATGCCCAACCAACTGATCCACATTGGTAAGAGCCAAAGTTAGTTTTTTAAGTGTGAAAAGTAAATGCAGTACAGTCATAATTAACGGTCCTTGAGTATAGGCAGATTTTTTCTTCCCATTTTTGTGTATTTTTTTGTTTTCTACCATGAGCATGTCCAGTTTTAGATTAGAATAAGTCTATTTGTGAGGTTTTATTTTTCAGTCAATATCAAGTAAATCGTTTTCACATCGGTTAATAAGAATTAAAGCACTTATAATTCCAACAATAGTGATAAAATATATACTATTCTAGGAGGAACTGGTGTGTAATAAATGAGTGCACTCTGGACCACTTGACTTTAAGTCAGACCTAGAGCTCAGCCGGTTCGTGCACGAAGTAGGAAGTGGTGAGGCCACCGCAGCGCTGCGACTGACTGCATTTAACCTCAGCCACTGCAGGCGCAGGTACCTCGACAGTCCCTGTGACTGTCCTCCTCTGTATCCTCCCCTGTCTCTTTCCTTCCCAAGTTCCCATTGTGTTCCCACACCTCCTGACGGCTTCAATCAATGGATAGCAAGGGAGGGAAAAATGAGGTGGGTCAAACTGAAAGGTATAGGAAAGATTCTTTTTTCCTTACTTCTATCTCTGCAGGCAGGAGAGGTCCCTTTAGACAAGTTCTGAGAAACAGAACTATTTCATGTGACTGAGCACTCAGCAACTTCAGCCAATGGAGTTTGTGACCCAGTTGTGGGAGTGGAGTGGAGTTCCCTTTTATTTCTTAGAGTGACTTTGTAAAAGGCACTTCAGCATGTAACAGTTTCTTTTTTTTTTCCCTTTCTTTTGAACACTAAAAATTCATGATAATGATTAATATGACCTCATTAGCATTTTGTGAAATTGATCAAGGCCCAAAGCAACTTTTCTGGTGTAAGATTATTGCAATATTACAGTCAATACAGGTGTAGTGGGCAAAGGCTGTCTAAGGGCATAGAGTAGCACAATTTGGAGCCCCCCCCTAAATCTCCTCTTGAAGGACACCCAGAATTTAAGATAATATTTATTCTGCGGTGCTGAAGGGAGACTCAAATGTTGGAAAAAAATTAGTTTCAGGTAATAGCTGATAAGCTTAGTAATCAGTGTCTGTTAAAACTATTGTTTCAGGAACTGAAGGTATGACCCACCCTGACTCCAGGAGATCATAAGCAGTTCCACCTTTGTGCCTCAGGAGGACTGCAAGCAATTCAAGATGGAATCTGAGCCATTGTGTTCTCGGGTGAGACACCCACCGCCTAGGGCACAGATAAAGACCACTGCTCAGGACATGGATGGAAGAATGCTGCAGCTTTTATCTGATTAACTTTCCCCTGAATTCCAAACCCCTTATCTATACTTTTCTTTTCATTATAAAAAGGATTGGTTTAAAGTGGAATTTAAGATGGTCCATTAGGGTACAAACGCACTGTCTTCTCAGATCACCAGCCATCTGAATAAAGCGCCCATAAAGATTCAATCCCTCTCACTGCTTACCGGGTCTGGTACATGGCAGGCAGCACGAATGCCGGCTTTTCCATTTTCCATGCAAACAACATTTTCTCAATTTTATTTACAATGTTGGGGAGGAAAACTCTCTATGACATTTTGTCTTTGCTATTTATTTTGTAACATATAATGTGTGAAATTATAAGATAATTCCCCCGAATACTATCTAGTGGGGAAGAAAAAATAAATATCTGCCAGCTCAAAAAGAACAACAGCAGATCTTATGTACGACTCTCCCCAGAGCTCTGGGAAGGCTCCCAGTGAAGGTCTTGAAAGGAGAGTTTCCAGACAAGGTGAGAAAGAAGGAAGGCCCAGGGTAAAGGAAGATCTTGTGCAAAGGCACTGCTGTGTGAACCTTCAGGAAAACAAAAGCTGCTTGCTGAGAACAGCTGAGGATGAGATCAGAGAAGCAGGCATCTTCTACATCACAGACTTAGAGAGTTGGGACTCTACTGCATGAACCAAGAGTATCAAAATGGCCTCGGAAAGAGTTAGATTAGGCTGGCAGAGTTGTTTTTAGATTTGATGCCTTTAAAATGGTTTTAGATTTGATGCCTTTAAAAAGGGACAGGTCTTTTTAGGTCCATACCGCCTTGTACTTTGCTATATTGAACCTGTGACTTCACATATTTAAATACCTGGTAGTAAAGGCATTTGAGGTTGTCTCAAGAAGCCTCTGGGTAGACAGTGGAGAATGGAAGGGCTAAAATAGGCCCATGGAATGATCATATTTGCAATCTAGAAAGTCATCCAGGCAATAAAGCAGAGAATAGGTCTTGTGACTGGTTGGTGGCACGAGGCACTGGCCGGAGGGAAAGGCTGATCAGAAAGATACTTAGGAGATAAAACCTATGGGACCTGGTAATTGATCATATGTGGAAGATAAGGAAGAGGTCTAAAAGGCTTCTAGGTCTTGCTCTAGTAAAGGGGTTGGCTGGAGTTGACTCACTGAGACGGGGCTTTTGCCAGAAAAGTAGCAGGATACGGCAATGAAGGGATGTTCAGTTGAGACCAGGTAAGTCTGCTGGTCCTGTGAGACATTCTTGGCAAGCTCTCCAGTGGGTGGGAGATACAGATGCTGTGGGCATTTGGCTTAACCCCTTGTCCTGACCCAAGTCAAGTTTTCGGGTTCGAGCTTCTCTTAGCACTATTTATGTTCATCAGCTTTTTTGACTGTATCCAAAGAAAAAGCTGGATTTCTCTTCTGACTTGTTCTCACCTACCTCAGTTCTCAATCTGTAACCATCCTGAGGGGTTGGAAGGAGGAGGAGTGTAGTTATGTTTCATCTTCTTGTGAATACTGCCTTCCTCTCCCACCCACCAACTGACCTCCCCTGGACATTGCGTTGTTACTGTCCATAGGCAGTTGTGTCTGCGTGGCTAAGCACCAGCAGCCCATGCTGAGGTTGGTGGGCTGCGTGTGAACGTGAGCTGCCAGCAGCGAGAGGTGGGTGACACCCAGCTCGGCCACGAGCACACCTGGTGCGGTGGGCTTTCTTATCCCACTAAGACCAGTTGACTTACCTGTCACAGGTCTGCTGAAGGGCCTGGAGCTCAGGCTGGGCTGCTTATGGGGTTGGAACTAATGCCAAAACCATTCTTAGAAACTGGACATGACACATGCAAAGGAACAGGTACTTCTCAGGCCATATGAATTTGCATTGTCTTCAGTAATTTGAAGCTTTCTCCTCTGGACCTAAGATGGTTTTGGGTTCTTAAAGCCATGCCTGAAAAATGACCAAATTCTTGGTGTGACTTTGACATTTGCAGCTGTCTAGGAGATGAAACAAATGACCAATGAGTGCATCCCATGAAGGACCTCCACAGCCCCAGTTATGTTCCTCCATGGAAACATAGAGCACTGAACCCTGGGATGGTTCCATGATGCTTGGGTAATCCACACACTAACCTCTGAGGAAGGAGGAGGGAATATCTGAATTAAGAGCAAGGGAGGCTCATTGAAACACATTTGGACATATAGTCTCATATTTGTGTTCCTTTTAATTATTGTGATAAGTTTTAAAAAGAAAAAATGCCCCATAATTTCATCATCCAGAATCCTCTCCAAATCCTTATCTGCATGTACAAATGCAAACGTTATTTTTAATTATAAAATTGAGATCATGTTGTACATTTAAGGCTTTTTGTTCCTTACTTAAATTGAGGTACAATTTACATAAAGTACAATGTTATAGTTGTATTAAGTGTACATTTTGATGTGGCTTGACAAATACGAACCCACTCTGTCCATCCACCTCCCTTTCAAGCTGTATTCTAAGATTAGACTATTTCCAATACTCCATAAAGTTCCCATATCTCTCTTCAGATCTTCGCCTGCTCTCCACCCTAGCAGGCAAGTGCTATTCTGATTTCTATCACTGCAGATTGGTTTTGCCTGTCCTTGACCTTCATACAAATGCAAGCATACAATTATAATAAGCTTTGTATTGTTTTTTTAAAGCAACCTAGTAACATATGTGAATGATTTCCATTTTAATACTTATCCACAATATCACTTTTAATGAAAAAATAATTTTGCTTTCTATGAATGCACTGTACCATATTTATTTATTTAATCCATTCCTATTGATGGACATTTTGATTTACAAAATTTCCACCCTTTCTCTCCTTAGTTCCTTCCTATTATAAACATCCCTGTTATCAGTCTCATTATAGGTAAATCTTTGTACATGAGGCAACATGAGGTTACATTCCTAGAAGTGGAATTACTGTGTCAAATAAATGCACATTAAAAAAAATGCTTATTTTGAGGGATAGTGCCAATGGCCTCCAGAAAGACTGTCTTAGTTTATTTTTTAGCATTGTTAAAACATCATATAAGCTTGTTTTCTCACACCCCACCAATGTTGAGATTGGGGAGGAAAAGTCCTTGATCTTAGTCAAGGTCACATAAACCTGGTATCTTTTACATCTGTATTTATTTGATCACTAAAATTTGAGGAGAACTTACATCATGAAAAACACATAAATAAAAAAATAAAAAATAAAAACCTATATTTATTTTACTATTATTCTTTTTCCTTTAAAAAATCATTTACCAATTGTAATTGCCTTTATGTGGGTCACCTCTCACCAAGGTATATGCTTAAAACACCAGGATTAGTAGAAATGTGGGAGGAAAACCACAAATAATACTTTTCAGCTGTCAGGGTCTATGACTTGCTTTGATAGATTTAGCACTGACTTCATTGGCTTTACAAGCCTGCGGATGTGTTTTTTTTTTGGAATTCCACAGCTCTCCCTTAGGGAAGGAGAAGGCTGTGGGGAGGAGGGTGGGCCCCTAAGCACTAACGAACCCACCCTGTTATAGAGGTATTTTACTATTAATGAGATTTAAAACTTTTTCTTTTCTGGTTGGATGTTTTTTCTTTCTGCTGGTCCACACCGTTGATTTGAGTCCCAATTTCCTTCTCATCCCTATTGTTTCCCTGCACGTTCCCCCTCATTTCTTTTATATTATCCTTCATTTGTTCAACTAATTGTGACCATCTTTCTTCCAATCCTGTGAGCATCTTGATTACCAGTGCTTTGAACTGTGCATCCGATAGGTTGGCTATCTCTTTGTCGCTTAGTTGTAATTTTTCTGGAGCTTCGATGTGTTCTTTCATTTGGGCCATTTTTTTCTCTATGCGCCTGTTACTTTAAGGGGTGGGGCTTTAGGTGTTCACCAGGGCGGGGTCACCCACGTTGTTGTGATGCTGCCTGTGGGGGCGGGGCCTGAGAGAACAATGGCGCTTGCTCTGCTATCCACACTTCCTCAGCTACCCACAAGCAAGTTGGGCCCTTCTTTGCTGGCTCCAGGGTGAGTGGACGGGCCTGCACAGTTCCAAGTCCCTGTGGGTCTCCCCAACGAACTCTCCTGTGAGGTCAGGAGTTCCTCCTGCTGCCACCTCAACCCTCACAGGTGTATTCAATTGTGGTTCGAGGCTTTATTTCCCTGCGTTGGTGGGCCGCGTGGTCTGTTCCGCTCCTCAGCTTTTCCTCCTGGTTTATCTGTGTGAGAATGAGGGACTGCCCAGTCCACCAGTCTCAGCCCTGGTTTCACTGAGTGCGCCCTCCATGTTTTGGCCAGGCGTGCCCGCCAGGGGCCCCTCTGGGCAGCTGGAGCGCTGCTGGTACCACTCCACAAACCACGTCTGGCCAAGTGCTCCCCTGCCCCCGGCTCCACCCCACTTACGGGTCTGAATGAACGTGTCTTCTTTAACCCCTTGGTTGTCGGACTTCCACTCAGTTCAGTTTTCTGTCAGATCTGGCTGTTTTTGGTTTCTAAATTGTTGTTTTTCCTCTATTCGTTGTGCGAGGAAGCATGGTATGTCCACCTATGCCTCCATCTTGGCCGGAAGCTCGAGAGAGAGAGAGAGATTGATTTGTTTTTCCACTTATTTATGTACTCATTGGTTGATTCTTGCTGTGTCCAGACCAGAGATTGAATCTGCAACCTTGGAGTATGGGGATGATGCCCTAACCAACTGAGCTACCCAGCCAGGGCTGCAGATTTTCTTTTCCAACTAAATTGCACCCTGGGGTTGGTGGTGTTTAAGGCCATTCATTGTGTGAAGGTCCAGCTGCTCTGGAAGGAGGCCTGGAACCCCTTTTGGCCTGAATACACCCATTTCACAGACCAGTTCTCTTCTGAGTCCTGGCCACAGTGATGATGGAGAGAACACAGCAGATCTCCAGAGGGGGCGCAATTGTGCCCCACTACATATTCCTAGAAAGACTGGGATGAACCACTTGTATGTTCAAGAAACTCAGCTGCAATGTCCTTCTGTTAAACTCTTCTGACTGTATATGACTTGACCTGAGATGACCCCTCTCGTTTTGGGGACCTTGCTGTCATCTCCAACCTTCCGTTAATTTCACCAGAGTGATAGCACTGAGCCTTATAGTTATAGTCAATTACATATAATTCTGTCTCCTTGCTGGTCTAGATAAGAAGATCAGTAAATGTGATAAACGAATGTATGAACAAAACAATTTCCATTCTTCATGGTGAAGTTCAGGACTTACCCAAGACAAAGTTTTCAAATATTTCATAAATACTTCCTTTCACCTCAGACATTGGAACCTGTTCTACTTCTCCCACCAGAAGGATTCCCTCATGCTTACCTTTCTCTGTTATAATTCTGCCTGCAGCTCTGCATGTGTTATCTTATCTTCACTATCACCATGGAGGCTGGTTTTACTTTCTCCATTAACTGATGAGGACACCTGAAGCTCAGAGAGATATAAAGCAACTAACCCAAGACTAAATGTTAGCAAATGGATTGAATTCCAGGTTTGTCTGACCCCAAAGACCAATGCTCTTTCCACTATACTACATTGCCTCCAGAAAGATAACTGACACGGCGAGGTCTGTCATTTCAGTGCCCCACTGACTCAGGTGTATGTAGGTGGACCACCAAAACTTTCACAACTAGGCAGTACTGTTTTGAGGACTGTGAGAAAGTGGGTGGTGGCGTCTGTTTTGAATGTGGCAGAAGAGCCTGAAATGTCACCACCAGCTTGTCATTGATATTGAAATTTCTTTTGGCTCAAGGGATTGTTCCCTATTAAAACAATTAATTGAACCTGGGACTAATAGGAGAACTCAGGAGTTAAAGATTTTAGCTTCAGTCATAGTTGATAGGCTGAAGTGCTTAATGCATGCAGAAAACTGTTATTCCAAGAACTGGAATGCATGACCTATGTGACTCCAGGAGGTCAACAAGCAATTCAACCTTTGTGCCCCAGAGGGTTGGCAAGTGATGGAGATATCTGAGCCATTGTGTTCCAGGGAACATCTGTGACTCAGACACAGAATTGGTGATCAATTGATAAAGAACTACTAGGAAAATTGTTGCGGGACTGCAACTCTTACCAAATTAACATTTTCCCCAATCCTTTACCTCCCTGACCTACCCTTTCCTTCTCCTTATGAAAAAGGTTGGGGCCCGGATGGTGTAGCTCAGTGGATTGAGCATGGGCTGGGAACCAAAAGGTCCCGGTTCGATTCCCAGTCAGGGCACATGCCTGGGTTGCAGGCCAGGTCCCCAGTGAGGGCCATGTGAGAGGCAACCATACATTGCTCTTTCTCCCTCCCTTCTCCTCTCTCTGAAAATAAATAAATAAAATCTTTAAAAAAGGTTGGACTGAGATGAAATATTAAGATGGGTTTTGAGGGTACACAACCTGCTGTCTTCTCAGAACACCAGCATCTGAATAAAGTGCCCATAAAGATTCAATTCTTGTCTCTGCTTATTGGTTCTGGAAGTAATAGGCAGCATGACTGCTGACTTTTCTGGTTTCATTTTCTGGCACCCCAGATGGGACACCTTCAGGACTCTTCAGTAACTCTGGGGTATTTGGTGGGGAGTCCCTTTTGCTGCCTGGTGGTTTCACTAGGGGTAGCTCTTCTCCGATTCTTGGCACTCCCCATCACTTTCACTTTCAACTGAATCACTGCACTTTCTGGTTCAGGATTACAGTCCCAGGTTATGATTTAGAATGGTCACCAGGAATTAAGGTGCTTTCTGGCTCATGTAATATTACAGAGTTCTGTCTGGAAGAATGAGGGAGAAACCTCTGTTCTAAGAAATAGCCCTTTGGAGTGAATTCTGGTTGATTGGTTGTCTTATGCTTACGAGGCTAAGAAAATTCTTTTTTATTGTAATACTGCTTGGCTTATGTGTAATCTGGATTCAGGAGAACACTGGCCACTGAGCAGATCTTGAAACTACAGTACTATACTGCAATTAGAGTTGTTTTGTCAAAGATCAGGGAAATGGGAAAATGGTTCAGAGAAAAGGGAATTTGCCTGTGCAGACAGCAGATGCTCAGAAGGCAGGAACCAGGAAGATCAGGATAGCTGCTGTGTGCATGGCCAAGGTTCCCATGGCCCCTCCATCCCTGGGGGATCTCCCTCCTTACCTGGCTGAAAGAGCCGAAGGAGGTGAGCCTAAACTGGTCTCTCTATCCCAGACCCATCAGGGAACAAACCCCTACTGGGGCAAGGCAATCATATGCAAGGGAAAAGGGCACTGGAAAAATGAGTGCCCCAAGTGAAGGGAAAGGAAGCCGGAGTCTGATAACTTGGGTAAAACTAACAGTGGAGGGGACAAATTGTAGACATTTTTGATTGTTACCAGAGTGACATATTCCATGGTCAATAAACCTCTAACTGACCAATAACTGGAATTTCTGGAAGACCTGTAAGCCATTTTTTTAAAGCCATTAGAAAGTGTTATAGGGGATATTATTTTCCTCTTCTGGAGAGATTTGTTGTTGAATCTTGTACTCAAATCACTTTCTGTCTTGAAGAACAACACCTACAGGTCCCTACAGAGCATGTCTGATAGTTCCTGATGAAACCATGGGAAGAAGGAAGAAAGTAATCCTGGCCAGAATAAATAGAGAATCAGGTAAACCCCATTGCGTGGGCTGCTGGAAGGCCAGGGAGGGTTAAGCAAGCCTCCCCTGTAAAAGTTGACCTTAAACCAGGGGTGGAAACTCCCAATAAGAGGCAGTATCACCTGCAAAAGGAGGCCCTAGAAGGACTACATCCAATAATTGAGAAGTTTGAGGGATATAGACTCATTTAGCCCTGCTGCTCCCCACACAATATAAGATTTAAGGACCATAAATAACACTGTACAGAACAGTATACCCAGGGACACCCTCAGGTATTCAGTATTGGGCTTAAAAGATGCTTCATTTTCCATTCTGGCTGACCAGGACTCTCAGCTGTTATTTGCTTTTGAATGGCAGGACCTGGAGCTTAGGAAGAGACTCGGGACTGCTGGACAGTGTTAACACAAGGGTTCAAGAACTCCCC
>PVJI01014045.1:0-45556 GCA_004026765.1 Micronycteris hirsuta | reverse complement strand
CCAGTGGATTCACACCCCAGCGCTCTCGCTGACCAACTGCGTGCCTGTGTACAAATTAAGAGGGGAATTTGAATGTCTGGCTTCCTGGGAAATAAGAGGTCAGAGGGTTTATTAGCACCATCAAGCCCTGATTGCTCAGACCCACCGAAAGGAGCAGTGGCCTGGAACTGCAGGGGCTCTGCTGTTGCCTCGCCAGCACGGTGGGGGACCCCCGCCCTGTCTTTATTCTGTTCCCCTCCATCTGGGCCAGGCCTCTCTTCTAGAAGGAAGGAGTTTGTGGACCCCTAGAACTAACCCTGGGAACAATCCTCCTGGTTTTGAGGAGTCATCCAGGAGCAAACTCTGGATTCATGTTAGTGTATCACATGGTGACATAGTGAATGGGGAAAAGAGAAGAACAAGTCAGGCCCGGTCTCAGCAGAGATGCGGGGGTACCGGGATGGGGCTGGTCAGAGACCTCATCCTTCTAATGACCCCGGCCCCCAGTCATTTCGGTTCCCCCGCAGGGCATCCTACTACACTTCCCAGGTAGGAAAAGGAAACTCCGCAGACATCCCCCCCACATACCACTGCTTCCCATGCGAGGTTCAGTCTTTCCGCATCACCAGGACCAAGCACCAAGGCCGCCCACCCCACGGTGGGAAAGGTACTCCCAGCAGCTGGACAGACTTTGTACAAAAAAGACTCCATAATAGTAATAGATAGATGATAGGTACACAGGTAATGGAAGCACGAACGGAAGGAAGAATGGGAGGAGGGAGCTGAGAAGATGTTGGCTCCCTGACAGCACTCACTGGGGTCCAGAGCATAAACCTCCTCCCGTCCTAAAACCCCATGCCTCAGCCTTGGCAAATTATGGAAGAACACAACCCTCGAACTAGCATTTAGTAGACATCGTTTGTCGAATGAAATGCCCTGTAGGTTGTAGGACACAGCTTCCCACGTCTGGCTTTATGAACAGGAGAACTCCAAAACCCCTCATTCCTGGGGTGCACCCCAAAGACCCAGGCTCCACGACCAAGGAGACCCCAGAGCAACTGCTCACTGGCTCGCGCGCTCTCTCTTCCCCGGGCCAGATCTTCACGGTGGGAGATCCTCCGCTATGGGGCGTGCAGAAGAAAGCCAAGCCAAAGGCCCTCCTGTTCTAGGGAAATGTAAACACGTTCAGACTCCCATTCTAACCCAAGTGCTTCTGGGAAAATGTCGGAAAAGGACTGAGCTGCAAGCTAGAGCTGGACCCAGCTCAGCTGCCGACTCACAGGGCCATCTCGGCCAAGTTGCTTAGGCTGCGTTTTCCGGAGTCAAACATGGACCCTCCTGCCTCTAGTCTGTGGGGCGGTTGAATGGATGGAATGAAACACCACGTGTAAAGCACTTAGCATGAGGCCCAGGACAAATCGTGAGGGTTTTTCAAAGTTGGCATACACTGCTGTTATTCTTTCCACAGCCAAGCTAGAGAGGTCGGGCCCTATTCAAGTGCTGTGAGAGAAACAGAGGGAAGATGGGCTTAGAAACCGATGTTCCTCCAGGAAAGTATCACAGTAGTAACAAAAACAACACTCAGGGCTCCTAAGTCTGCATCTGACTTTTTAGAGAAATGCTGTTATCAGTTCCAAACAGTCAGGTCCTCTTTCCAATTCCCCCATGGAAACCCCTTTATATTATCATAACTGGGGGCTAGACCAAGCTCCGCCCAGGCCGAAGACAGAGGTCAAGTCAAAGGTGCACCTTGGCCAAACTGGGCTTAGCGTATCCCTGCTTCCTTGTTTGGTCACCTTGGTCTGACCCCAGACACTGCCCTTCCTTAGCCATCTGTGCACCTTGACCTCTGTCCCAAGAGAGGACTGAAAAACTCAATCCCAGGTTTCTATGAATGACACATGGCTTCCCCCTCACTGCCACCTGGAAATCTGCATATTTTCTAAGAACAAGAAGCCCTTGGATCAAGGAGATGATCTCTGATCGAAGACCGTCAGGGAAGGTGTTTTTAGGGAGGCAGGAAGCAGCGTTACCGCTGATGCCTGAGACCAGCCTGCCCACAGAAAGTGAGCGTGTGCCCGCCCCAGGGTGCACCGCACTTCCCAGTTTGGAAAGCCGTCACACCCCATCTTCTCATTGGTACTTCTTGGCAGTTTTGTGATGTAGACAAGGAGGGGGAAGGCCGTGGTTAGAGCCAGAGGAGCCCTTGAGGATCCTGAAGTCCAGGATTCCCAAAGCGCAGGACATACACACTGATGCACGCTGCTGACAGCGACAACACAGGACTCAACCCCGGCCTTCGCCCCGCCCCTCTGATGAGCTGTAGAGGAAAGACTCTCCCCGGGTCCTAGGGAGTCTCTAATTCCTCTAAACTCTGGATCATCTGCCCTTTTAAGAACTGCAAGTGGACCTAGGACTCAGAACCCTTAGCAAGCAAGAGCATTCAGCCCGAGCTGCAAAACAGCTGTTTTGTTTGCATTACACTTATTTTTCTCTGTTGCCTCCCATTTGTGCCAACGGGCTGTCCGTCTGCAGGAGTGAGCAAGACTCCTTTCCCAAAAACGTAGTGAGTGAATTCAGTGAGCCACCTAAGAGGGAAATATTTAGTAAATAAGAGAGCATGCTCACAGACATGATAGAACATGGGTACATGATATACATGCCGGCTCTAAGTCTAGAAAATCCTCACCAACCCGAACCTCCACCCTGCCAATGGAGACCTGAGGCCACCAAGTCGAAGGTCACTTTCTCGCGGGTGGCCGAATGCATTCAGAGCTCCTTTCCTCCATGCGGCCAACTCTAAGGCCTGAGCAACTGAAGAAATATGGTGTCTGGTCCCCTGGTGAGCAGAATAAAGCCACAGTGACAAAGCAGGAGAGGCAATAAATAAATAAATAAATAAATAAATAAAGAGACCAAAATCTGACCAACAGGGAAACTGTAGGATTCATTCGGGTTCAGGAGGCAAAGTCCAGGGCCTTTTTCTTCTGCCTAGAATCTGTCTGTGGCTCAAAGAGAAGCACCTCAGTTCCTGTGTCCCTGGCTCAGGTGTTGAACTTCAGGAAAGAACACAGGAACGCATGAATGTGAAGTGCAAGACCCAATAGGGGCACCAGAAAAGATTTATACGGAGACCAACACTCACCAGGCTGCACTGGACTAATCTTCAACAGTGACCCCATGTGGCAGAGGGAGGCAACAGCAGCATTATACTGAAGACCTCCAGGTTTCTTTGCTCGGTGCACGGGTTCTCAACTTCGGCACTATAGACATCTGGGGTCAGATACTTCTTTGCGGTGGGAGCCCACCCTGTTCATTTTAAGATGTTTAGCTGCATCTCCGGCCTCTCCCCGCAGTAGCACCCACACACACCACAGGATGACCGAACATGTCTGCCGTCATCGGTAACTGTCCTCAGGTCTGGGAAAGGGGGAGCTGCGCCTGGCTGAGGCTCTTAGATAACGTAAAGAAAGTGTAAACAACTACTCAACAAGGAAATAGTGGACGGCTTGGTTCCAGGGGGTGCAGAGGCTCAAAAACTGGACAAATACACAAGGTCTGGCTACAATCAATGCTGAACCAGGTGAGCTTCTGCGCCACATTGCTCTTTTGCACGCCTGTTCCTTCCATGAGCTTTTACAGATCACTGTGGAGGCCTACACGCACCAACCAACGTTTCTTTGTCCCTTGAGAGGGGAGCGCAAAACTGTGTTAAAATGATGGCGCTCATCAGTTTATCCCAACCCCTGGTGGGAAGAGGAGTTCCAGGGGAGGTCCAAGAGGGCAGCGGCATGGGAAGACTCTAAACGTGTTCCCTCCCACGAGCACACACCCAAAAGCACAGGGAGCAATGACTTCCAGGGACACCTGAGCTGAGTGAGCAGCTCCTGACAGCAGATAAGATCAAGAGACCTAAGGGAGAAGCCAGGAAGCCACGAGAGCCCCACGGAGCGGCGGGAAGTCCCCAGTGAGAGGAGCAGGTGAGCACCCCTTGTTTGGGACCCCTCCCTACCTCCGCAGGGCATGGCTGGGCTGTATTCGGGGCTCTGGCCTACCTGCCTGCAGCGTCCCCGCAGCGGCCAGCATCGCTGGAAGCCTTCGGCCTCCTAACAAGGAAGTGGGAGCAGAGCATCCCCACGCACTCACCTGGCCTCCAGGCTGCTGCAGATGCAGGCGAGCACCGGAAATGCCTGCTTGTACCCCTGGGGCCGGAAGTGCCTGCCCAGCTCCAAGTGGCTTTGCCAACTACCTGGCATGAGGGGCCTCCGGTGAGGTCACTTCTACGTGGGACACTTTCCATGTAACAAACCAGAGAGAGGCCGCCAGGTAGGGAAGGCTGGGAGCTGAGGGAACTCCCCAGCTCAGGGGGCCTGTGAGCACCCGGGTTTGTGTCCCCTCCTTCTCTCAGGGGGCTCTGCCCAGGAGCTCTGCCCAGGAGCTCTGGCCCACCTGCAGGGTCCCTGCAGTGTGTGCTGAGACACAGCACCTGAGCCCATTTCAGCCTGAACAGAGAGGGCAGGCAGGATCGGAGGGCATTACCGCACACACCTGCCCTGCCCACCCGCAGCTGCTCCGGCTCCGCAGCCCAGAGCCTGGAGCCTCAGGCACCCACTCACTCCCACTCTCCTGCCGAACCCTGTCTGCACACACAGACTCCACGGAGCCCGCTCTGTGCGAGGCCACATTTCCAAGACTGGAAGAAACAGCTATTTTGTCTAAGTCACATGATAGACATAGAAAGTCAGACAAAATGAAAAGTACAAAGAATTTCTCTCAAACGAAGGAACAAGAAAAATCCCCAGGAAAACCCTAAGGAAACAGAAATAAGTAAGTTGCCTGAAAAAGAATTCAAAGAACCGGTCCTAAGGATGCTCACTGAACTTGAGAGTGAAAGAAAAGAACTGGGGAGACCGTTGACAGAGAGAAAGTAGGAGAAAGAACCGCGCAGACCTGAGGACACGACGCGGGAACTGACGAGCACGTTAGACGGAATCCACCGCAGACTCGCTCCCTCGGAAACACGGACCAGGAGCTGGAAGATGGACTTGTGGAAACCAGCCAATCAGAACGGCAGAAAAAAAAGAGAATTAAACCCAGGGCGGTTTAAGGGGACCCTCGGGTGCCTTCAAGGGCTCAACAAAGACAGAACAAGGGGGGAGAGGGCATGTCTGTTCAACTAGAGTCTTCTCTGCTGTTAAAATGGTAGGAAAGCAAGACTTCTCTTCCTCTAAACAGGTGAGTGCTCCTTTCCATCAGCTGGGTAGAGTCTTCACCTTTTCTTTGGGGAAGGGGCAGCTTCAGACACCTCCTCAGCCTTGGACATGTAACGAGAGGACAATCTTTGATTGCAAAGGCTCTTTCCTTGGAGGCTGATTCCCAAGGAGAGGTGCCCAGGGACAGGTGTTTGGAGTTGGGCCAGGTGCAGACTGCCCTTGGGAATGATGGGTCGTGGCTGAGGCCACCAGAAACTCTCCAGGTCTGGCCAGTGGCCCTCCCACAATTCCTTTTTCATCGTTGAGGTTAACGAAGCCCAGTCTCGATTATCTGCAACCAAAGCAGAGTCTGTACAACTCAAGAGTGACACCGATTAGACCTGCTTCCTATACCCGGAGCGCTGGGACATTAAACCCTATTCAACCAATTAGGAACGTGTTAAGGTCAATGACAGATACCCTGAGGTAAATTTAGTAAATTGCCAGGGAACTCAGAGTGGGGGGAGGTATGCAGTTTTACTGCGAAGGAGGGAAAAATCAAATCAATATAGTCAGCATTTGACAACTGGAGAGTGTCATCAACACAGGAACCGCTAGCACGGCCTTCTCCCCGGGTTCTGCCGTCAGGGCGTGGTGTTCGTAAGTGGATAGAGAGAATTGTGTCCTGCAGAAATGGCTTTGCTCAAAGCCCGCCAACCAAGCGTGGTAGCGATGGAGAAGGAGAGAGAAAGCTAAATAGGACAGCGTATCCCCAGAAGTAGTGTGATGTGGGATTCATGAATCCCCCAGACCTTCCGTCTGCCTCAGTTTCTCCATGCCTCATGCAACGTGACCATCTGGCTCCGCGGGCAATGACTTTGTAGCTTCCACACACGGCCCCTAAACTACTCCGTCAGAAGCTCAGCTATCAGTGTGCCGTCCTCCAGCATGGGGGGCGGGCTTCTAACAGGCCAGAGTCACCCCCAGGTATTTCTGGTCTGTCCTGATGGAGCAGTCACAGCGGGTGTGCGTCCCTGTCCTGTTATCATTCCACCCTGTGAGCCTCAGAGAAGACCTGATTCTCCGCAAGGGGCTTTCTCCCAGGTCTTGGGAGTGGGGCGCAATGGGCCACGAACCCCCCGCAAGCAGCCCTCAGCCACGAGTGGAGAGCGGGCGGGCACATCTGGCTTCCACACCCTGCACAGACCTGACTCTGAACCGAGTGTCTGCTCCGGGTCCCCTGTCCCCGTAGTGGCAACTTCCCCTTCGGGGGTCTGGTTTTCCTTCCCTGTCTCACTCACAAACCACTTCCTCTCAAACGCCTATCTTAGGACCTCCTTTTGGGGGACCCCGAACCACGACTCCTGGCATTTTTACCGCTAATCCTTACCTCCCTGCTATGCTTCAGAAGAGAAAAGCTTAGCAATGTTTGGGGGGGATCTCAATCCAGCATTGTCTGCGGAGCCATTTTCTCCGATAGAAACCCTCTGTACCTGGGTCTGCAGCCTCCGAGCTTTTCAAGGCCTGCAGAAGGTTTGAGAGCCCAAATGAAAGGCATTGGCTTAAAAATATCAACAGAAACCTGCCAAGCCAAATGGATGTTTGAGCAAAGGTCTACTAAATGCAGTCAGCCAGAGCTCACCGAGGTTCGCATGCCGCTCTACAGGCGTTACAATTGACGTGGGGTGTGGGTGTGTTCACACGCGTGGTGAGAGGGGCAGGGCAGAGCGTGGAAAACTGGCTGACGGGCTAGGCGTGTGATGAACCAACCGGTCCTGGGGATCACACCGGCATCAGCATGTGCAAGACGACACTGGGACTCTTCATTCCAGAAGGACTCCTGTCTCTTCCTGCTCACCCCCCACCCCCGGAGTTAAAGATCGCACTTTGCCGACAGAAATCTTTTCCGGGGAGAGGGTGTCGCCGGCATTCAGCATCCAATACGCGCCCTGGCTTTGTTCTGCCTCCTGCCGAATCCATACTCCGCTGCAGTTCAGAGGAAGTCACCCTCTCCCCGCACAGTGACAGCTCTGGGCCCCTCCCCCGCATCAGCTCTCCATCCCAATGTGACGGGGAGGCTGTCCAGGTCCGAGGTGATCAATGACAGGTCCGATCAAAGCCGCCCAGACAGGCAGCGCCCTCCCCGCTCCTTGATATAAAAGGTGTTTTATTTCTCATCTCTTTGTTTTTGTCACTGAGAGAACGCTCCGCGAGTGGGGATTAATTAAAGTGTAAACATTAAATATTGATTGATGCATTATCAGTGCGGAGCAGTGGCCTCCCGTCTGATTGATTCCCGCGGTGATTTATTGTCATATTTGGGGAGTCATTCCACTTGATAACCAAGAGGGATGGCCTGCCCCCCCGCCCCCCGCCATGCTGGCTCCAATCCCCATTTTTTCCCAGTCCCTCTTCCTATTCTTCTAGGTGACGTGTGAGTTCCAATAACTGAAACATCTTCATCTTACTGTCAAGAGAAGTATGTGGCCTGACATGGGTTTTGCGTCTGTGTGTGTGTGTGTGTGTGTGTCTCCTAGGCAATTATCAAATCAATTAACAACTGAGCACAGAACATAGCAAATCTGCTCTCTTCCACGGGCTATTTCGGATGAGCAGAGCTTGCCCTTCCCGAGCCTTGTGAAATATGCTCGTGGGCAACTTGAGGGACGAGAAGGGGAAGAATATACAATGAAACAGAGAAAGGGGAAAAATAACATAATCCCAGGCTTGTCACTTCTCTGAGGTGTGCCTTCCCTGCGGAACTGGGAAGTGGAAAGGGAATAAAGTAACGATTCATATTTACAACTAGTTGTAAGTCTCCATCGATATGAATTGACGTACCACATTTCATCGGATCTGCCCGCGTGGAATGGCTGTTTGTAGAGGTCAAAAGGAATCGCCTGCCGACTATTTCATACGACTCGACCTTATACACTGAAACCTCCTCCCAAGTAGGATGGATGGGATGGGTACAGTTTATCTTGTGTTGCGAATAAGAAAATTGGCACAAAAGGGGTAAGTCACATAGAGGTACCCATTTAATTTGAGTTTTGGCCTAAACCAGGCATGAATCTACCTTATTTTTCGGACTATATGATGCACTTTTTCTCCCCAAAATTTGGGAGGAAAATGGGGGTGCATCTTACAGTCCGAATGTAGCTTACCTGAGTTCTGTTTACATTTACATTGGTGAAATATTATGTTATTTGTGTTATTGAATATTTTACCATATTTTTTGCTTCAAAAGTTTTTTCTCCTATTTTCCTCCTCTGCAACCTAGGTGCGTCTTATAGTCTGAAAAATACGGTAAATGCTTCACACAATTTCTTCAAGGAAAACTTACCAGAGAGGCAGCGCTATGTGTCCTCCCAAAATTCACAGGTTGAAATCCCAACCTCCCAGGGTGATAATATCAGGAGGTGGGTGGGGCCTTTGGGAGGTGATACGCCCGAAGGGTGGAGCCCTCCTGAATGGGATTAGTGCGCTTACAAAAAAGATCCCAGAGAACTCCCTTCCCTTCAGCCACACCCACACCCCCACCCCGGGTCCTACCTTCCACCACCTAAGGATACAATAAGAAAACTTGTAACCAGGAGAGGCCTGCAGCCTGCAGCCCCCAGAACTGTGAGAAGCAAGGATCTCCTGCCTGTGAGCCCCACCCCGGTCTGTGCTATTTTGTTACAGCTGCCTGAACAGACGAAGACGTTTTACACACTTCACAGGTCAAAGACACAGACAACAAACAGAGCTTCAGGAGGTTGGATATGTTGGCGGAGACCTTGCTGGACACCTAAGTTTAAGGACACCAACACCTGGTGGTGGCACCGTGGCTAACAGAGAGTGAGACGCGTAGATGGCCTGGGGCCTCTGCACTGGTCAGTGGCAGGCGTGGTCGAGTTGCCCCCTGAACAGGCTGGAAAGCTTCCCAATTCCTCCTCTGGCCAGAGGGGGCGGCGCAGGCACTGTCCAGGGTGTGGAGACCACATCACAGGGCTTGACCCCCTTCTCTGAGTGGATGTTGTGAACAGGACCAGAGCCGGGCCCCGTGAAGAAGTGGTGTTTGAACCCTGCTCTGCCATAACCCAGGTGGCATTCTCCGCGGGTCTCCCGGCAGCAGCACGCTGTTTGGATGATGTCATCATCAGAATAAATATCCCATATAGAAGGAGACGAGGAAGTCAGCACACGGTGGCCCCCCACTCCCTCTGTCCCGGGAAATCCCGGATTCTGGCTGACGGTCCTCCGCCCCCGTGTGGACACTCAGGTCTTCATGTGCGCACACAGGCTGGCACCCTACTGCGCAAATTCCATCACCGGGCAAACCCTCCTTCACGTGGTCAAGGGCGAGCTCTCCGCTCTCACCACGCCCCCTTCATCTTCTTCAACGGGCATGCTCCCCAAAATGGTCCAGACAAAAGAAAACCTGACTGGCTGTGGTAGAACGACTCTACCCTTTGGAAAGCTTCAACCTCTGCCAAGGGCAACATGTAATTATGTGTTATTGATTCGTGGAAAATGTATGAATTGGTGATCGCGTTCAGAAAAATCTCCTGCTGCAGATAAGCCTCACTGTCATAAGACTTTTCCATGAAAAAATTCAGTGGGAGATGTTGTTTTATTTCCTTCCTCGGTTTGTGTGTGTGTGCGCACATGTGAACACTGGTGTTGGCGGTGGTATCTGTTTCTCGACTTCTTGAGTTGAATGTTGAGAACCTATATTTTCAGCCTTCTGTTTTCAGAAATCCATCACAGCTATTAATTGTCCTCCAGGCACGAATGTGGCCACATCCTGTACGTTCCGGTACATGGGGCCACTCATTTATAAGTAGTTTATAACTTCAGTTTTGAGTTCTTAATCCAAGTGTTAATTTGGAAAGGTATGTTTCAATTTCTAAGAGAAAAAAATATTTGCAGCGTATTTTCTAGAAAAATTGTCTACTATCATGTCTAGGACCAGCTACATTTCCTTAAGCTGTTCTTTCCAGGACAATGTCTCAGCTCTTACATTTCAAAGATCCAATAAGAGTCCGTTGCACGGTCCCAACCCTGTAAAGCAAGGCTGCTTTGATTGACATGCTATGTGGACGAAGTCCATAGGGGGGAAGTGGTTTTTCCAAAGCCACAGAGCAGAGAAAGGACATGCTTTAAGGCGTCATGGCAACTAATGAGTGTTCATTGCTTCCACATTCAGGCCTGGCTCCTGATAAGGTTCAGTTTCTCAACGATAGTTGCTGAGTGACTAGTATGTGCTGGGTACTGTCTAGTGCACCAGTGAATAACACAGAGTAAAATCTCAGCCCTCCAGGGCATTGCGTGGGGAGCTCACATTCAGGATAAGGAGGAGGAATGTGTGAAAACAGGGCCCGGAAATCGCAGAGAACCCTGGAAAGCAGAGAAATTGCTACAGCAAACCCAAGGAAAGCAGCAAGTTCTCATCACAAGAGCCAACATAGCCATGGCCATAGCCCAGGGAACTCTGGCAAGTTCCCTTGACCCACTCCTGCCAGAGCTGCCATGCACTGCTTCTTCCCAGCGACACCCTGCAGTCCCCTCCTAAGACATGGCCTTCTTCTGACCCTCAGACACCTGCTGGGCCCCTACCACGCCAGGTGCGGGGCTAAGCATTTGTGCCCAGGATCTCTTTTCATTGAACTCTGACGTCGTGGCCCATTTTACAGATGAGCACACCAAGGCTCAGATAAATGAGGTCTTCTGATTCTTTCCAGGAACCTGAGGTTTGGGTTTTTTTTTTTCTTTCTCTTTTTCTCATCAGGAGGAGCCTTTGGGGAAGAATCTCTGGAAACCCAATTGGTCTACTGCCCTCTCTTATCTAGATGTGTGAATTGTGTTCCTTTGACCTTGATGCTATCATTATTGCCGCCATCATCTTCATCATCTGATCAACAGGGTAACCATCTCCATCGCTGCCGTTCCACCAGTAGCCGGGGACTGGCCCCCGCGCTGTCGGACCACCCCAGCCGGCATCCAGACAGTGACTGAACGCAGGGGCTCCGGCCCGGAGCTCCAGGGTTCCGCACCGGCTCTGCCTCTCACCAGCTGCGTGACGGTGACATTGGGCTTCCTCCCTTGCCTGATATTGCCCAGGAAGTAAATGGCAGCCTGGGCTCAACCCAGGTCTCTCTGGCCTCCAAACTCACATTAGCCTGCCTCCCGGAGGCTGGCCATGGCCTTCAAACAGAGCCCTTGAGAAGAGAACTCTAACATCCTCTGGGTACCATGGAGTTCTGTAACTTTACAGATGACCTGGAACACACCAGGAAGGTCCAAAGTAGTATCGGATGCCCATTTGGCAGCTGCAGACGAAGACGAAGAAATTAGACATCTGGATCGGAGGTGGACCTAGGGAAATGGGAGGCCACATCATGTCCCCACACAGAACGTGCCTGCCTGGAAGCCACACGGCGTCAGGTGGGTTCCATGGAAGCACAGACTGAGATGGGAATCTGAGACTGAGCTGGGATCTGCTAGGGGGGCGCTGGAGGGAGAGGAGGGGGCAGAGAGCTAGGGAAGGGGCTGAGCCTGGACATGCTCTAGAGCGAGGGCTAAGCCTGGCCTCGCAGAGGCGCAGACTCTGAGTGGTTAACTGTCCCTTTGGGCTATCTCCTGATGGGGCCAAGGACGGGGGTCCCTCTCTAGGGAAGGTGGCAGCTCTGAGCCATTGGCGGGCAACACTCTCAGTGGCTGGGGAGTGGCGCCCTGGCCTGGAAATGGGGATCTGGACCCCCACACGGAGTCGATGTGCATGTCACTGACGGACCCTTGGTGACAGCACACCAGGACTTGACCACTGCTGGCCTGTGTTGATAACAGAAAGGAGACTGCTCGTGGCTGGTATTTGTTTTGAAGTTCTCTGCAGTCAATGACCCCTACTTGCATGCATGTCTTCCTTGGTGCGCTATGCACCAGGGCTTCCTGAGCAGAGGGGACCCAGCGGCCCTTTGCAGAAATGACTGGGAGGTGTCCCATGGGGTGTTCATGCCACTTGGGGGCTCCCCCAGGAACCCACGAGGGTGGTTTGAGGTCCTGTCCTGGAGAAGCCTTTTCCTACCCTCAGCCCAACCTCTCCTTCCGTCCGAGAGCAGAATTCCTGTCCGCGGGAAGAGCTCCAGTCCCATGCAAGCTGACTGGGCCTCGCTCGCACTTCTGAAAGCCACAGGACCAAATACCCCTTTCTGACCGCTGGAGAAGCGGGAGTGGAGGGAGCAGCACTCCGATCTCAGCATTCAGCAAGCTCGAAAACATCACATCCAAGAGGCTGCCGGGTGACCTGCATCGGAGGCACGGAAACCGGACAGGTGCATCCTAAGGGACAGGAGCCTAGGATGGACAAACAGTCCCATCCCCTCAACATGGAAAATTCTGACCGCCCAGGGATGTCACGTCCCCTGTGGACACATTTCACGCCGACTCACTGCAGTGCAATTGCGGCGCATTTATCAAAAAGAGGGCTCCTCGGAGGCAGGAGGGCTGAGGGCTGCACTTCGTGCAGAGGCAAAGGGTTGCCCCCAAAATCGCTCACCCTATGTGGCTGGAGGAGCCCAGACTTGCACCCGAGCAGGACTCAGATTAAAAAAACAAACAAACAAACAAAAAACCCCAGAAGAACACAGAGAAGCGATAGGTTTGAAAAGCGAGGGGCACTTTATGCAAACGCACCGTCAAAAAAGGCACCACCAGAATCTGCCTGGACCCGGAAACTATGCGTCACACACTGCGGGTCTCTTGTTCACCGCCCAGGGGAAAGGGAGCACACCTGCATTTCACTGTCCTCTCTCCTCAACGGGACACGCGGGACGGCCTCGTCACACGAGCCCCGTCCCTCCCCTCGGCCGGGGCCCTCTCAGCACGCGGGCTCACCTGGAGCTCCGAAACGCGGGGTCTGGAAGCCAGAGCGGCCCCACTTCTTCTCGCAAAAGTGGCTTTCCTGTGTTTTAATCATCGAGCCCACGTCGTCTCCTGATGTCACTGTGTCATTTCCTGAAATTGTATATAATGAGTTTAGAAAAGTTGTTTTTTTTTAAAAGGAGTTTTGAAGTTTGCTAAATACCCACCATCCCACCATCTCCATAACCACTCAAATCAGGTTATTTTATTTATTTATTTTTTTTGGGGGGTAATGCCTTCAAATGAAATATCTTTGATAATAAATGCAAATTAGGGAACAATAAATTATAACTTCTAGGCTGACCAGCAACTAATTATATATATTATAATTAACTCCAGTTTCCAACACAAGGCATTTATCTTAATAATCAGCCCATGCAACATTAGCATGTCTTAAAGGGCTTTGTAAAGCAGCCTTCACCATTCCAGGGCCAACGAGCTTCCTCCCCAGGACTATGAAAGGACTCAGAATCAAAAGGGACGGCATTACTTTCAAAAGAAGTTTGGGCTAAATATAAGTTGAGAAGCTCAGATTATAGGCATAAAACCCTGACTTAAAAATATTTACCTTAAATACACCCTCTGACCATCCCTCCAGAGCCTTCGGGTTCTAAAAATCTATAATTTCCACGGATCTGTTCAAAATATCTTTCGCCCTGCCTGCTAGGCCCTTGTGAAGCATATCCATCGACATTTTGGGGTAAGAGCTGAACTTTTCCTGAAGGAGACGGCATTTTCTGGAAGCCTCTGACCCTTTTCTATGAAAATCGACACGGGGAGCCCAGCGTGGGCGGCGAGAGGACAAATGCCACTGATGTGAACCCCGTCTCTGCTCTTCCAGTCATTTTAGAAACTCGGTTACCTCTCTGACCTGTCTGGGGCCCGGCCATCTGCCCGCTTTGTATAAGGTTCAACATTTTCCTTTCTAGATCTTCTAGAGGTCAGGGGCGCAGATAAGAGCAAGGGACACCTTGAGGGGCTTCCCACCTGGCCAGCAGCCTGGGTTTCTCGGACGCCATGCTGCCCTCTATCTATCTATCTATCTATCTATCTATCTATCTATCTGGGCCAAGCCTTTTGGTAATCCCACACTGGCCATTATTGCTGCATTTTCCAATTGTCCCTGGGTAATTGTCCAAGGGACTTAGACAAGTCGGACCAGCCAAAGGCACCACGAAGGTCAACCCACAATGCAGCATGCCCTGATTTTATCTGGGAGATTGATGCGCAAATCACCTTGATTTCGATTTGGCACCGGGGTTATAAAATGCACTTGCAATCACCGATAACACATAAGATCGGGCTCAGGCACGGTCCACTGTATTTTATACCCTCTGTGGAGTTTTCCCTGATGCAATCATAAATCAAGCCGCACCGGGGGTGTTTGGTCCATGCCAATAGAGAGACGGTGAGAAACCCAGGGGGCTTGGGGAGGGAGACGTTTTGGAATTTGGGAAGGGCTAGAAACCTCCAGTCACCAGGATATAAACTTCAAGGGCCCCGGGGGTGGGGGGCAGAGCTCCGTGGGGGCTTTAGGGGGAGCCACAGAGAAAACCGGGGTCACACAACCAGCCTGCATCTGTCCTGTGTATGCGTCAATGTATAGTTCTGAGTCCTTGCACAGAGCACACAGGAGAAAGGAGGACAAATCAGAAAACCAAGTCCTTCTGCTACACGCATTTAGTCGTGGAAAGCAGAACAAAATGTAGCAAGAAGACAGGGGTAAAAATAAGCGGTCGCATCAGAAAACCGCAGTTGGCAATAACTTTAGCTACAATGTTGTTCCTCTGGGTGTCTTCCCTGACTGCCTCCAGGAAAGGCTTCCAACGAATTAATATTTTTTAAAAAAAGAAAGTAAAGCTTTTAAAAACTCACAGCACCAGTCCTTGCAATTTGCATAATCATTTCCTAAAGTGCCCCAAAGGGGAGGTTTCTCTGGGGTCAGAATGTTGAAGCCCACATCAAAAAGCAGCGGCAGCTGGTACCCCCCAGGCCTTTCTCCCCTTGGCATGGTGGCCTCTGGCCTCTGGCTGAAGTTCAGCTCTCAGTTCTGCTTGTGGACATTGCTCTGCTCCCCCAGCCTGCCTTTCTGCCCTCCCCCCAGCACCCCCCTCACCTGTGGGAGTTCCAGCCAGCAGCCTCGCTCATCAGGGATGGGGAGGGAAGGACAAGGCCCACAGGCCTGGTGAGGGGCTGCCTAGGAAGGAAGAGGACAATCTCCATTGGGAAAAAACACAGAGACAATCGATAATGTGCATCATTTTTTCCCCTCCTTTTTATTCTTTTGGCCCAGAAAACCTCTGGGTCAAATGATTCCTCGCCTTCCACAGACAGCAGACACGTCTCCCCACGCAAAACAGTAACCGCCAGGCCGAAGTTGCCGGAAAAATGTATCCCACATAACAACACTAAAGTGGCCTTCAATTTAGAAAAATAAAACTGCTTTGAATCCTACCCACGTGGACGCCTTTCATAACGTCTCCCGTCTGTGGTTCTGAATGCCTTTGAAGAGAGAGCATGGACTCCAGTCGAAGAACCGAGAGAAACCCCGCTCTGAAGCCTGCATGTACCCTTAGGGGTGCGCTTGGCGAGCAGGGGGCCTGTTTCTTAACAGACTATCGGACCGCATTTGGCTTTTCCTTTTAATTAAAGTGAACACACACACACACACACACACACACACACACACACCCCACTTCTTTTTTAACCACACTTTCTCTAGTGATATCTTATCAAGGTAGAAAAATAAGTTTCTAAAGGAAAACGGTGCACTGCCGTTTAGAAAGGGAGAGAGCCCGCCAGTTCTGAGAGCCCGGATGAAGGTAATTGGCATGGCTCACATCGGGCTTCATTGTATCCACATTAAACTCAACAGTGTTACACAGTATAAAGCAGGGTGCAGACACACACACAAAAAGATAAGGTTAGAGACCCGCCCTGGAGCACTGAGCCCCAGGTCACAATGGCAACTTGAAATGACAAAGGAAAGAAAGAAAAGAGAAAAACAAAGTAGAAGCCCTCTTCTCCTAAGAGGGCAGACCGTGCTCAGTGATCAGAGGCCCCCCCCACCCCCTCTCTGTGCATGGTCCTCCTTCCTCCCTGGTGATCTCCCACACAAGACAGAAGGTTTGGGGGGCACCTGCCCACCTGTGTGCAGAACAAACCACCCCCCGTGGAGGAATCAACTTTTCACTGAGGGTCCCTTTTCACCCAGCCACGTGGGCGTACCTGGTGTTCGTGCTTCTGCTTCCAGACGGCAGGGACCTTTCTGAATGGTGCTGCTCAGAGAGAAAAGCCAGAATTCAGGGAGCACACACAGGTGGAGACAGCCCCGGGGGTCTCCACCAGGCCCAGTGCTCCTGCCCTTGGCCTTCTGGGGAACCTGGCCAGCCGTGTGATTCCCCAGCCAAGTGCAGGGGGCTGACCGTCACCTAGAGCAGTGGAGGCAGAGGGGTGAACGTACTTCCGGGTGGTGAGCAAGGGCTGATGATGGTGGGGGGGGGTGAGACAGATCCTGGAGACTGCCTCCCCCCAAAGCAGGATGGGGTTTACTATGTGTCCCTCATCTTCTTCTCGTGGACTGCTCCTTGGAGGACCAGAGGACAAGGGGCCTCAGTTTCCTCATTGGCAAAGAGGGTGGTGACCCTGTGCTTCCCGTGCAATTCTTTAAAAAAAAATTGTTTTTAAAGATTTTATTTGTTTACTTCTTAGAAGAGAGGAGAAGGGAGGGAGAAAGAGGGGGAGAGAAACATCAGTGCGTGAGAGAGACATTGATTGGTTGCCTCTCACACACCCCCAACCAAGGAACTGGCCTGCACCCCAGGCATGTGCCCTGACTGGGAATTGAACCTGTGACCTTTTGGTTCACAGGCCGGCGCTCCATCCACTGAGCCACACCAGCCAGGGTCCCATGCATTTCTGATGGCCTCCCTTGGCCATCTGCGAGCTCAGTGACAGGGAGGCAATGCCTCCGTCCAGTACTCCTGTTCCCACGAAGGGAACAACCAGCTCCGACTGGCCCTACTGAGAGCCGGCAGGCTGCCTCAGCGGATGCTTCTGAAGCCGCAGCCCACGCCAGGCACACAGCAAAGCCCAACGTCGAACAAGCGAGCGTGTGCTTCTGTTTCCGAAAATATCACCTTTACAAAGAGAAGGGAGGGAGGGCTCAGCCCGTTGGCTGAGTGACACACAAGCATTCCTCATTCCTCCCGCGAGGGTCCCTCTAACATACTCAGGAGACATGCGAACCTAGTGGTAAAGGTTGCCAGACCGAATGGAGGGGCAGGTCAGAGGACCAAGCAAACGCACACAGGCTCAGCTGCCCGTTCTGCGGGAGACCTCAAACTTTCGAGTTTTGGGTGTCAAGGAAACAACTTTTCGAGAGGCCTCTCCAAAGCTGTTAGGGAAGCGGCCGCGCCATGGAACTCGCACGTAGCCAGCAGGCCCTTCACATCCTGGCGACAGCGTGGTGCACAGAGCTCCGGAATCGAGGGCCCCATGTGCAGAGGGTCCGGAGGGAGACTTCCATCCAGGGGCGATGAAGTGCGGGGGTGACGTCGGAGGAGCCCTAACCGAACCCAGGGCGTCTGCCTGGTTCTCCCATCTCAGCCTCGCTGCAGGGACAGAGTCCACGGTGCATGTGGGCACAAGGAAATTTCACCTTCGCTCACAGCGTCAACACGGTCGTCTTTACAGGCACTGTATTTGGGCTCATATAGTCTTATTAGTTAGTAATTCAAGGGCTGATGTGGGCAAAGACTCGGGAATTTAAAAGCTGACTTGTGTGGATAGGGCCCTGGGTGCTGGGTGTGGACAGAGCCCGGGGCGTCAGTGCTGGATGAAACAGGTGAGCACCTCCCACGCCTGCTCCCCCATGATGCCCACAGAGGCGGGCCCACCGCGAGGTCACACTTACAGTTCCTGCTTCCTGGGGCGTGCGCTTGGTCTGCGTCTATCAGTCTTGCCCTTCCTGTCTCTTCACTCGGGCATCTCTCACCCCCTCCTCCATCTCTCTCTGTCCGCAGGACTCCCTGCTTCCCGCAGACACCATTCTTGATAATTATAGTTTATTGATCTGCTGGTGTTTGCTGCCCCCGGCCCGCGCTCTTCATCTTAGTCTGGGTACCTCCTCGTCCATCACAGCCTGCAAAGTGCTCCGGGCCCCAGTCCGGAGAGAGGGAGCTGCAGCTGCTGGACCAAGTCCAGGGACTGTCTCAGAGGTGGGTGCCCCCCCCCACCCCACGACAGGCGGGGCCTGGGGCGTCTGCAGGAGTGCTGTTGAAATAATCATCACAGCAGAAAACACGCACTGACACTGACCACACGCCAGGCAAGTTGTGCGTGCCACTCATAGGCCCCGGTTCCACTTCCTCTCAGACCCTTCCTGTTCATCGCTGCATGTGAGGTCCAGAGAGGTACAGCACTCTCCCAAAGCCACACAGCTATTCAGTGACACAGCCAGAACCTGAACCCCAAGCCCACACATGCCGATCCCCCCCCGCCCCCAAAAGGAGCAGGAACACGGGTATGGGAGAAGCAGATGGCGTGAGGTAAAGGAAAAGCACCCCGAGATTCTGTTTAAAAAGAAATGCCCCCTGAGACTAGCATGACTGGCAGATTCCCCGCCCACTGCCACCCAGAAAGACGGGGTCTCAGGCCAGCTTGCGTCCACAGCTGCCGCTGGAGACACCCTGGCTCCCGCGCTGTTTACTTCTCAGCCATAAACAGGAAGGCCATAAAAGGGGCCCCTTTGGTCAACCACTCAGGGGCTTCTTGCCTCCTCCCCTTCCTTTCCCTCCTCCCCCACCTCATGTCCCCAGGCGAGGCAGGGTTTCCTTCAGAAGGCTGGCACTCCCAGGGGCCTTTGTCCCTGGGCCTTAAAGTGACCCCCACCCCCACCCAGGGCTGGGAGTCCCACGGTCAAAGTCACTCTGCGGGGAGAACAGCACCACCCTAGAGAGCCCGAGGACACCCGGTCACAGGGACAGGCAAGCATTGACATCCCCCCTACCTAATTTTTTTTAACCAGTGCCTAAGTAGAAATGAAACGTTTCCTGGTAAGAGAAAACTACAATTCTAAAAGAAACCTGTCAAGAAACAAATGAAGGTATTGAGAGGTGAGGAGAGAAGCCGCAAATTAGACAGCCTGTCTCAAAGAATTTTCTCTAGTACGTTCTTTCCCAAGAAATTCTGGAAAAACAGAAGAAAAATAAAAAAGGTCCCACAGCCAGGAGCTGCCCCGTGGTGGTGGCCTCTGAAGGGCCCGGAGAAGCCCTGCAGCAAAGGGCCCCATTTCCGCGGGGAACGCGATCTCCCGAGCGCCTGGCCCACAGGTGTCTACTTCCACAGGCGGCCTGCGTCCTCTCGGGCACTCGCGTTCCTCTCCACGCTTTGGGGGGGTCTGCAGGAGGCCCGATGTTCTAGATACTCACTAGTCTCATCTGTGACTTTCTTTGTCAAAACCTTGGAGTTCAGAGTTGTAGCCTTCCCCATGGCTCTTGCTCTCCAGGGATGAGCTCAGTCCCACGGACCCACGGCCCAAGAGGAGACCAGGCGAATGGAGAGGCTTGGCCGCACCCGAGAGCCCCCGCAGAGCTCCAGTTTCCAGGAAGCCCTTCCTTGCAAAGCCCCTTCGCTCTCCACGCAGCGGCGCTCAGCCACATGCTGCTGAAACCCGCACGTCCCAGTGACGGCCGTCCGCCGGAGCCGAGGGGCTGCCTTGAGGTGGGACAAGTGTCTAGTTTACGAAAGGTCCCCACCATCCCGCCATGTCCCTGGGGGACTGGGACACACAGTCTCATAGCCCAGGCCCACCCCGAACGAGCTGCGAGATTGTGAGTAAGTTTCTAAAGCTCCCTGTGCCTCAGTTTTTCATCTGGAAAATGGGGGCAATAATAGCCCCTACCTATGTCAGTTGGGTTAAAAAAAAAATTCTGTGGCTTAAACAAATCTGCAAGATCTTAGTGAAGGAAAAGAACAAAAGCTTATTTCACACTCACGCTCTGTGTTGATGGGGGTTGGGGAGCACAGGTAGGGTAGGGAGGAGGTGCTCTGGTACTCAGAGTCTCGGGGCAAAGGAGGCTCCAGGGACTGTGAACGCTGGGGGTGGGGAGGAGAATGGGAGGCACAGGCTGACCCTCGAAACTTCTTCTCGGAGGGGACACCTTGAAGTTTATTCACATCCCATTGGCCATTGCAAGTCATGTGGCCTTGCCTAACTTCCCAGAGGACAGGAACAGGCAAGGAGAAAGAGGGAAACCGAGGCAGATTTACCGTAAGCCTTCCGAGTCCTTCTCTTCCTTGGGTGCCTTCTATCCAAGGCGCTGACCTGATTGTGTATTTCTAACTTTGTATTTCTCTCCATGAAGAGGTGTCCCATGCCCCCGCCCCCGCCTCCGCCTCATACAAAACCTGGATCCGTCTCTGCCAAAAACATGTGTTAGTTTCCTGGTGACTTGCCCACAACCCCAGGGTGGGCTGTTGGGAGTCTGTGAGTTCACTCCTGGCACTTCCCAGACAGGGTCCAGCCCGGGGCCTGCCTTCTGTCAGTGCTGGACTCTATTACCATCGGACAAGAGCACACACACAGCTCCAACTCACGCGGGGCACAGAACAAGCACACACACACACCGAAGTTGCTCAGTAAGCAGCTCTGGTTCATCAGGAAGTGATCCTGAACCAACATGGAGAACGGCCACGATAACACAGCTAGGTGTGGTGTGTGCGCGCACACACATGTGTTGTTTGGGGGGACCCTTCGACAGAAGGTCAAGGCACCTGTGACCTTGACGAAGTCTGTGTTCTGAACCTCGGTCTCCACTTGTGTCCATGGGAAGTGGTTCCAGGTAAGGCTCTGCCCCATGATGCTGAGTTAGGGCCCCTTTAAGAGGCACAGATGCCCACACACAGGTAGGGATGCTCCTTGCGGCAAAGCAAGCAGGTGAACTGTGCCGGCAGCCCCACCTCTGCGAGCCACCCACCTGGGAGGCCAGCCTGCAGACTCTGCCTCTGAAGTCACAGGCCTGTGCATCTGTGCCTTTCATCACTCAAACCACGCTTCCTAACACCCAGGTCCTGCGGCTGCCTGGCACCCTGCCCCGCACATGGTCAATGGAGCCAAGCTCTTCTGGTCAGAGACGCAAGAAAGGACCCCTCCGAGGAAGCAGGTGGACCCTTCGCCTGCCGCATCCTCTCCTGGAATTTTCTAGTCCTCCTCTGCAAGCTCCCAGTTGCAAAGTCTCCAAATGCTCACGTTTCTCCTATTTTATAGCGAGAGAGAGGAAAGATCAGGCCCTCAAACCCAGTCACAGAAAGAGCCCCGTCCAAGTCGCCTGGCCTCCTTTTTACCGGCTGAGTGTCCTGGGCCAGTCCTTCCACCTCCCGGAGTCTACCTCCTCACCTGTAAAACCGGAGACGCCTGCCCCGCCGATCCAAGCCTGCTGGTCCACCCCCATCCATCGAAGTGTTTTGTTACGTATAAAACACCTTATAAACGCAATGGGGCGGGGAGGAGAGCGCCACAATTAATCCCGCACCATTTTGCTTTTTATTGCTATATATAACGAATTACCACAAATTTAGTGGCTTAATACAACGCCCATTTATAATCTCACTGTTCTGTGGTCCAAGGCCGGCCGGCTCACCTGGTTCTCCACGCAGAACCTCGCAAGGCCACAGTCAAGGTGCTTACCTGCTGGGCTCTCCTCTGGGGGCTTCAGGGCAGAGTCTGCCTGCAGTCCCTTCAGGTTGTTTTGGGGGCCGGCTGTCAGCCAGGGCCGCTCTCTGCTTCCCCGGGCTGCTCGCCTTCCTTCTCCTGTGGCCCTGTCCACCTTCAGAAGCAGAGGGAACTTCAAGACCTTCTCACTCTTTCCGTCCAGGGCTCCACCGATGGGATCGGGCTCACCTGGACTCTCTCGGCACCGCAGGGTGAACTTACTTGACTTCACGCCTGCAAAACCCCTCCCCAGCGGGGCCCACACCAGGGTTTGAGTGAATACCCAGCAGGAAACCTCGGCAAGCGGGGAGCGTGTCTAGCATTCTGCCTATGGTACGGCGACTCTTAAACCTCATTGTGCGGGGGTAAGAGGACTTCCTTTGAAGAAAGGAATCCACAGCCAGTGAGTCAGGGGAGACGTCGAGGCGAACAGAATGAGGCCGGTTTCGCTGGACGGTTGTCCCCTTCAGGACGTGCCTGAGCCGTGACTATGCCACCGTGGCTCTGCCAGGTGCGCCTGTACCAAACTTAGATCTCTAGCACCCTTCTCCAACAGAATACCTGTTATTTTTCCTTATAACCCAGTTTGAAAGAGAATTTTCAAAAATTTTAAAGGGATTGCAGCTGTTTGTATAGCCAAGGACCCAAAAGTAGGTTTACCATTGTTCGTATGAAAAATAATACAATCACTAATAAATCATAACACAAGAATAAAGTCTGTGTTTCGCACATTCACAACTTTTGCCCCACCCTGTATAGAAAATGCCTTGTTTATCATTAATCATCAGTTTTCTAGAGAATTGTGACCTGATAGTTCACGGTTGACTCATGACCTCCAAGGCACAGCCCTGGATGACCACCGCCCAGAAGGAGTTAACTCTTTGTGGTCCTCCAAGGGGGCCTCCAGGCCTTGGGTCTCTGGCCTTGCACCAATGACGACGACCCAAGATGCCCGCCGTTTCCACAGTCCATGGGTGCTCACGCCTCAGAGCCGTCCCCCTGCTACAGAGCTGTTTGCCTTTGGTTAATTAAGTCAGAAAAGCTGGAGCGAGGCCCACACCTACCAGGGCCAAAGGGGGAACGCAGGGCCTAGCGGTCTGCTGAAGTGAGCATCCATTCATCGCGCCTCGGCTCTGGGCTTCTCTGACCACACCCCGGAGCCCAGGGGAGAAGAGGACTGTCCCTTCCTGGACAGTGTGCCACCAGCAAGCTGCCCTGTCCCCTGCTGCCCTCCCTCCCCGGCCCCCACCCTAGGACAGGCCTGCCACCCCTCTCAGCTCGGGCTGGACCTGTGGCCACTCTGACTTTACCATGTGCATTGGGAATTTTTAAAAAAATTTGCTGCAAGTTTTACGCGATTTCCCTCAACATCAATTCCAAAACAATCTTTGTTTTTGGCCCCTTCCTCGGAGACTGTCTGCTCGGCTTCAGACTGTGCTCTGCCGTCCCTCTCGGGCTCCCTGGCCATCTTCGGGGCAAATAACAAGTCTGTTCTGGGCGCTCTAATAAATTGCAACTTCAGATGGAAGATTGCTCTTGCTGGAGGCGAGCGATTAAACATTTTAATAGTGCAGCAAACTTATCAACAGACTCACCAAAAAAAAAAAAAAAGGAAGCAATTTTATCCTTCCAGCTTGTTTCAGAGCATTTTACTGCCAGGGTCAAATGTCTGTCAAAGATTTTTGAAGCCCAAATTTGACTTTGAACAACCTCAAAAGGTTTCTGTAATGCACACCGCATCGTGCCCTATAAACAGCCAGGGTTTTAGCCTGCACATGTCTAACTATCCAGTTCAATATCGCCATGGCGCCTAAGAGCTTTTTAACATAGATATTAAATATATCCATATCATCGCTCCAGCGAGAGTGGGGGCTGCGCTTTTCCCTCTGGGTCCTCCGAGCTATTTGCTGCTGACATGCACTATTAAAACTAACCCTACCCCGAGGAACTAGTCATTTTACCCGGTATTAGGACTAATGTTATCATTTAAGTAGCTGTGGAGATTTGCCAACTACCGAGGCCCCAGTTGACGACAGAAACGTGATCGTGGGAGATAATCTTCCGCGCGGAAATGACTTTCATCGTCTGTAATATGCTCCGTGTAGACGCTTATTTAAGAAATGCTATTGAACAAATGCCGATGCCGTCGACAGAATAAACACCATCCAGGCCACCAGGATAAGATAAAGGGTCAGATTCACTTCCGGGGCTTGGAACCGGACTGGGGTGAGACAGCCCGGAATTCGCGTGGCACAACAGGGGAAGGAGGGTGGGAGGGTGCGGGGAAGGGGCAGGAAGGCCCACTTCAGTCCCGCTGCCTTCCTTTTCCGTGTCAGGCACTGGGACACACCAGCGTCAGTCATCCGTGCAACAACCTCGTCAAGGACGTCGCATTTTATCCCCATTTTACAGATGCGGCACACTGAAGTTGCTGCAGGTTTTCTTAAACCGAAGCTCAAAGGAGGCCGCTGCTGGGATAGGGCAGAACGGAGATCGGGGTGAGGTTCGGAAGCCACAGCCCAGCTGCATGAGACAGGCATTGTCAGGGGTCACCCCCGCTATCCGCAGAGGGACCCGGACTCTGGTAGTGGTCACTACTCCACCCAGAGGGCAGAGAAATAGGTCTGCAATGTAGTTCAGCATCTACTCACCCACTGACTCAGGAAACCAGTAAATATTTCCTGAGCATCTGCAAAGCACCAGGCACGGGTGCATTGTAATAAGTGGTAGGCGCAGGGCATGCAGAAATGAGAAAGGCAGGTCCCAGCCGCAACAACAAAGTCGGGCGGCCCCGGGGGGCCCCGGGGGTTCGGTTGGGTTGGACGCCCACGTTGAACCCCAGCTCAGCTTGGTCAGGGTCAGCACGGGTGTTGCACCCCCGCACAGTCGCCTGACCCCTCTGATCGGCGGCCGTGGGACCAAGGGCCGCTTCACCCCTATCAGACCCTGGCTTTCACACCGACACTGTCCCCACCCCCTCAGGCCTGGGGCTCCCAAAGGATGCAGAGACCACTAGTCCACATACAAAACCAGCATCTGCTGTTTACGGGGACACAGCACCAGGACACCCATCCACTGCCTGCGTGCTCCCCCGCCCAGACCCAGAAAGCAGGCTTCACTCCCCCAGTGCACAGATGAGGAAGCTGGGGGTCAGAGAGGGAAGGATTTACCTGAAGTCGTGTGGATGAAGCCATACAGCAAAGCGAGGGCACTGGGCCTGATCCTGGACTCCCTCGACCCTCCCACGGGCGCATTACACAGGATGGCGTTAGTCTGCCAGGCCCTGGGAGGAGGTGCTGTCATTACGCGCATTTTAGGGTGAGGAGCCCCAGGCTCAGTCATTTGCCTGAGCTCACAGCACCGGGGAAAGGCAACTAGAACCCAAGCCTGCTGACTCCCAACATCAAACTTCCAGGCTCTCCTTGTAGGGCAGTTCTCTTTGGGAGAATAAAACGAAAACAAACAAACAAAAAGACCCGGTCTTCACAATGACTTGTCATGTCTGGTGCCGTCACTCTGGGGACCTTGAGCGTCCATTCTCTTCTTGTCCTTCTTTCCCTCGTGTGCCTCTCAGAGGCTGGGACCCCTGCGGCCTCATAAAACGGGAGCTACTGGAAGAGCCTCTTTAGAAAATGACGGGGATCACTTTTTAATATTTGAAAAAGAAAAATGAGCGGCAAGAGGGCTCCAGCAGCATCGGGAAGAAGCAGGGATGACGAGAGGGCACCAGAGCCGGGGCTGGAGGGGACGGTGGGGGCCCCCGGTTAAGCCCCGGCTGGTCTCGGGGGATTTGGCAAAGCCGAGCCTTGTCTCCCGGCGAGTCATTTCTACCTGCTGCATTTGCATATACATATGATATCTGTTATCCTAATTATATCTATTTCCCCAGGTACAGACAGACGTACCCGAGCCGGGGTGCCCATTAGCAGATCCCGCGGGCCTCCACAGCTGTGTTTTGACTAACGGAAAAGGTTCTCTGGCGTCGGAGAGCTGAAATCACCTTGGAGGCTGTGACAGGTGCAGCCGAGCGTCTCAACGCGTGAAAATCAGAGGTTTCTCCCGAGAAGGAGCGAGAACGGCCACAACGAATTCCAAGGGGGATAACCTTCGGCGGTCTCACCTCTAAAAGCCCGGTCACGCTGCAGGCCTGCCGTCCACCCGGGAGCGTGGCGCCGAGGACAGCGTAGCTTAGTTCCTAACCGATGCAGTCTTCAGTGACAGTAAGAGTCACTTAGCGGGGAGAAACTTCAGGTACGAGAATTCTGAGAGCGAATCCAGCTCTGCCCATCGATGCCCGTGAGAGACGCGGGAACTCGCCCTCCCCTCTGAGCACCAGTTAATCAACCTGCCCAGTGGGATCAGGAACGACACCACGGTGGTTTTTTGCCAGTTGGGGCCATCTAGAACCCAGCCACCCCCTGTTCAAAACTCCTTTTGGAGATACCCCCACGGCGTCCACTCTGGAAAGGCAGAGACCACGTGGCATTACCGATGCTTAGCAGACATCTTTCTTTCTTTTTTTTTTTTTCCTGCTGTAGAGCAGGTCTTGACATAAACTCAGCAAATCCTGCTTGAGTGACTCTTGGGCGTGGGGCGGCCCGGTAGAGGTGGCCCACGGAACAGCTCCCCTGCCTCCTAGCCCTCTGGGGTTCATGGGGTCCCTGCCCCTGCTCACCGCCTGGTGCTCCAGCCTTCTGACCGTGACCATGGGCCAAATATCCTCCAGAGTTGCAACAGTTATCAGTTGTATCGGAAGCCCTCGATGTCTTTCCAATAAACTCCCCGCTTCCTGAACAGCAAGATGGCTCCGGTTGCTTGTAGCCAAGAAGCCTGCTGGATGAAAGGGCCCCCTTTGTCAGGCTGCTGGGAAGCTGCACTAAAATCGCCCTTGTCCAGCTCTGCCCTGAACGCCTGGCTCAGTGCACGTCAGCTCTTGAGATGATTACAGACTCAGATGGCCCCCATAAAGGAGGATCTGAGCTAAACACAAGGTTTTGATGGACCCAAAAGGGGTACACAGAATCCTGGTGGCCGAACTGGCAGCCGTCCCCTCCGCACTGACGCTGGCCGCTCAGGGGCTCCTGCCAGCCACATTCACCGTGAACCAGCATCCCTGGACGAACACAATGGAATGAAGTCACAGACCATCCAAAAGGCACACCCAGCACACCAGAATGCTGAGTGATAACCTTGGCAACAAGATCTTCCCCTGAAATATGGTTTGCTAGACGCAAAGTGAAAGTGGCTTTACGGTCTCAGGAGACAGGCCGATGGGCAGGGTGAGGAAGACAGAGCGGTGAAGGGACAAGGACTCAAGGGCAGGGGTCCAAGACCAGCCCTGGAGGTCAAGCAGTCCTGGCGAGGGCATGTCCCGGCAGCGCGCCACCGAGCTCCCTTCGGAGTGGTGGCACCTGCCTCCCGCGGGACAGCTGCAAGTCCCATAGTAAGGGGTGTGGCTTCCAGACACCAGCTGATCGCTGTCATCAACCTCATCCACAGCATCGTTTTCTTCTTCCAAGCATTTATTGAGCTATTATTAAACCCCCGAGAGGGGCTACAGGCTTGGCACACGGTGGTCCGTTCCATCCTCACAACCGCATCAGGCCAGGCACGATCGTGGCCATGAATACACGGATGCTTAGAGAACGTGAGTGACTTTGCCCAAGGTCGTGAATCTACCAAGAGATGGGTCTGCCGTTCCCTGCCAGGTGTGGCCGCGTGCCGGACCACGCAGTTCTACCCCAGCCACGGGCGCAGGGGAGACCCATTCCCCCCCACACACATTTGCACGTCCTGACTCTGATTCCAGCCTGCCTTATTCCCATCAGACCTTGCTCTGCAGCCTGAACAGCCACAGAACAGAATTTTTGCTAAACTGTCTTTATGTTTTCGTTCGGAAGATGGGTTTTATGCCCCAGTTGGGGCTGGTGGCGGATCCTGCCTCTTCTACATTATAAACTCTAATGTACCTGCCATAAAGATGTCCCTTCGGTGCTTATGGAAATAGATTGATCCCAGCCGTTCAATCCCCCACACAAAGTCAGAGGGTTGGAGACACCCTTGTCTACAAGCTCGGCCTGCAGGCTTTGGGCTTGTAAATCTCCCCTCACACCCCAGTGCTTGGGGAGGTGGGTCGGCAGGGGGGAGGCTAAGGAAGAGATTATTTATGAATGGGACTCTCAGGAGCTCTGGCCCTGATTAATTGCTTTCAGTCCTATTTAACGGCGGTCCAACGTGTCAGGGGTGGGCAAAATGAATCACAGCCGCACCACTGCCCTGAGGATAAAACATCGTGAGAGGCACGCATCTTTCTGAAGGGTCACTGGGTTGTCCCTCTGGGGCAATGGGAAGGGGAGCAGCCGTGAGGACCGTGAGGTAGACGGTCTCCCCAGGCAGGTAGCCGCAGCCCCCGACATCCCACTTCCGGGCCCTGCCTTCTCTATTCCTCTTCTCTCGCTCCCGGGTGGTGGGAGCACGGCCAATCGATAACACACGAGTTAACGGGAGGTGCCTGCGGGACGGCCATTTCTCAGGCCGGACGCGGGTGGCACCTGCCGCCAGCAGTAAAAGGCAGCCAGAGACAGAATCGAGGCCCATCCCCTCGCAGGCCCGTCTGCCGGCCGCCCCGCTCTGATAAACATCCCCGCAGGAGCCAGCAGCACAGAAACCACGTCCAGGAGGCAGCTCGCCCGCCCACTTCCCGATCGACATTTCCTCGTTGTTGCTCAGATGTCCTAGGCTCGCTGGTGTTGGCCTGGCCTCCTCCCAGGGCCCGCCCGTTTGATCCCGGTGTGTCGCTGAGAGAGCGGCTCTCAGGGGGACGCTGCTGCAGGGACGGTGAGGACTCCTGGGTCCAGGACAGGTGCGGCAGAGACCCCCCTGTGGTCCGAATTAAATTCCTCGGGAGGGGGGGACGCACCTCATTAGCCTTCCTCCTTTTTTGGAGAGGGAAAGGCATCATTTTGCCAAGCTAGCTGCCTAACTTGCTTTCTTCGTCTCCCTTTGAAAGAAAAAAACAAAAGAAACAAACCAACAAACAAGTTTGGACGTGGCCACTACAGTGGGGCTGGGCATTCTGCCTCCTCACCCTGGGCAGGGTCCTGATCTCTGTCCGATCAGGGTGAGCAGCAGCCACAGAGCCCCAGAGGTGGGTTCTGCAGTAGATGCCAGAGGCGTGTGCCTGCGGGGCCCCCTCTCCCTCCCCCCTTACACAGATTGGACGGGAAAATGAATCGCCCCACCCACGACATCCTTGCCACGGAAGGCAGAGAGCGGGTGTGGGGATGGCAGGGCAGCCCCCGCTGGCAGCATTTTGAATCCGAGGCACGAAGAGGCTATGAGCCTTCAAAGTTGGGGAAGTGACCTAATGAGATGCTTCCCCTCCAAGGTCAGGTTGGAGCTCCATGGCATATTCACAGGTAAAACGGGGAAGGAGTTCTCTAGAGGAGAGCCATGCACACCAGGCTTTCTCAGCCTCAGCTGAGATGTCAGTGATATTGGGGGCTCTGTATTTGTTGTGGGGGGCTGCACATTGTAGGATGTTTAGCAGCCTCTGTGGTCTCTGCCCGCTAGATGCCAATAGCAGCTCCCCCGTCATGACAACCAAAAAATGTCTCCAGATGTTGCCAAATGCCCCCAGGCTGGAAATGTGCCCCAGGAGGAAACCACTCTTCCAAGCAGAGGTGCAGAGGCTGGAAGGAGCCCGGTACGTCCGGGACCTAGAGACAGACCATCCAGAGCTGGAGCGGTCCACACCCACGTCACAGAGTTGCCAAAGGAACTAAAAGATGGGAAAGGCTTTCATAAAACAATCATCATCACCGTCGTCATCACCATCATCATCATCATCGTCATCATGGTCACCAGCTACCTCTTCTGAAGTGACTGGCACATGCTCAGCCTGTGCTGAGGGCTCAACCCCCACCCTGCTCACAAGTGTTAGTGGTTGTTGATGCTAGTGCCCCGTGCTGGGGACTCAGAGTAATGGGCGGTCATTCTCACCAAGCATGGCAAAGGCGAGATGCCATGGCCAGGCGGCACGGGCATCGGCCTGAGGACAAAGAGTATGTGCTTCGTGTCCCTTCACGGGCGTCGCATCAGACGGGGGCTTTCTGGGCCCGAAATGAGCTAGGGAGGACAGCCTGGCTCTTTTTGGAAGATCATTGTCCTAGGTGACACCCCACCCCTCACCTCACTCCCACCTGGCAAGACGTGAACATGTGCGGGTCATATATGTACCTCCACACTGCACAAAGCGTGGTCCATGACCAGCAGCGTCCATGCCACTAAGACTCCTGGTGCACATTCAGAATCACAGACCCCACCCCTGACCTTCTGATGCAGAATCTGTGTTCCAGCCAGAACCCGGGCTCCTGCTGAGTGCACCCAGCACTGAGCTACTGCGAGTGCTGGGCTCATTCATTCATTCCACAGAGGCGTCCTGAACGCCAACTGTGTCTCCTGCCCAGGTGGAGGTGACAGTCTGGTGGCCCCTCATCGCCCTCCGACAGCTGACCACACAGATGAAGGAAAACGACGACTTGGGGAAAATCCTCCTAACAACCCACATGAGGGTTTTAACTCAGACGCCCTTTTTCTAAGTCCTGGCTCTTTCTACTTCTCCACTTGCCATTGTTTTCACTTGCTGCCTACAGCATCAGGGCAAGAGAAAGGAACAGAGGCTTCTGCCGGTCCTCACCACTGAGTCCTACTGAAGGCAAGATCGGGGGCTGGACGTGGGGGCCGCTCAGACTGGCTGCCGGCGGCTTTGGTCATGGCCTCATCTGGAATTGGGGACCACTGCGCTCACCGGCGTGGGGTCACTTCGCTCAGGGCTGTCTGTCAGTTCCATCAGCACCATCAGCTCCCAACCAGAGGCATTGAAAGGCCACCCATAAAAAATCACAATGTAACCACAGCTCCCAGGATTTTAATGAATCTCCACCTTCAATTACATCTTCCTACCATTTTCAATCAAAAGGAAGGGCCACATTAGGTCCAAAGGACTACCCCAAGTCTTTTCCTCACCTGGGCTTCCTAAAACTTGAAAACCTTTGTATTGTCATTTAGTTCCATCTAGTTTTGTTTGGTTTTCTCAGAAAGATGCCATGAGACCTTGTCTGAGGCATCCAGCAGCTCCAGAGCTCTGGGATGCCAGAGAAATGACTCGAGAGCCTCAGTCTCCTCATCTGTAAAATGGAAATGTAGAAGTGTTCCACAGAGTCGCTGGGGGAATTCATGGAGCCGATGTGAGCACTGCGCTCAGCCCCAAGCCTGAGTCTTGGCCAGTGCACAACAGTGGGCAGCTACCGTCCCCTCCCCTGTGTTCTGAGGACATTCCACAGGGCTGCTAAGGGCAGACGGGGCCTGCCGAGCCTCCTTCGCGATGCTCTGGCACATCGGCTTAAGTGGCTGGGAGCACAAAGGCAGAGAGCCCCTCTCAAATGCAGAGGACTGCGCCCAGCAGAAGGACTGAGCCTGCCCTAGGGGCCTGGAAGTAAGCTCCCCGACACCTTCAGAGCGTGTTCTGTGGGCCTTTCTGATACTCAGAAAAATAGGAAGACAGCTATGAAAGTCTCCAAAGGGACACGGGGCAGTGAGAGTCGTAGGGACAGCTGACGTTCTTCTCCTTTGCCCAGCTCAGGAAACTCCTCACACATGAGCCTTAGAGCACCCCTGAGACCAAAGGGGCACAGACCTGACATCGATTTCCCAGCCTCCCTTGCAGCTATGAAGCAGCCTCCAAATGCTCTCCCGCAAGACTTTGACTCAGAGGCCAGGGCCTGTAAATAATCCACATCATCGCACGAATCGACAGTTTGTTCCTTTTTATGGCTGAGTAGTATTCTGTTGTGAGGAGAGCCCATGAAGTGTTTTATCCCTTCAAGTGGAAAAACCATTTTATTAAAAAGGAAAGTAGCCCTGATAGGGTAGCTCAGTTGGTTGGAGTGCCGTCCCATACACCAAAAGGTTGTGGGTTCAATTCCTGGTCAGGGCACATGCCTGGGTTGCAGGTTTGATTCCTGGTCAGGTCATGTACAAGAGGCAACCAATCGATGTTTCTCTCTCACATTGGTGTCTCCCCCTCTCTCTAAAATCAATCAACATATCCTCAGGGTAAGCATTAAAAAAAAAAAAGGAAAATTAATCTCCCTAATCCCCCTGAAAGTACAAACCTCTTCCAGCCTGTTCCTTCCTCAGGACCTTTGCATGTGCTCTGTCCTTGGCCTGAATGCTCATCGTCCCAGATCTGGGCACAGCTGACACTTTCTCATCATCTCCGTCTCAGAAGTCACTGACTCAGAGACATTCCCTCACCCCCACCACCACTCCTCCCTGCACCCCCACCCTAGCCGCACCCCATCGGTCCCCCCCAAAGCACTCGCCATTCCCTGGATTTATTGAATTTTTTGTTATGTCTGTCCCTTTCATCAGACGAACAAGGACCTTATCTGTCTCATTCTCCGCTATACCCTTCAGGCCTAAAATATAGACTGGCATACAGTAGGTGCTCAATACATGTCAGTTAATAAATGCGTAAGGGAATGAATTCATGAGAAAGTGAAGAGTCACTATAGATTGAATTGTATTTTTTTTTAAGTGATAAAACCTTTGGTTAGGGAAAAATCTCAGAACTCCCCGATCGAGGAAGGGCATTTGGGAGCCCACCCACCAACATGGGGCTGCTCCCAAATCCGCTCAGAAGCCAGGAAACCGACATAGCAGCCAAAAGGTGGAAACCTATTCAATGCAATGGTGAGACACCGGCCTGGGAACTCGCCACGGCCCCGGCTGCTCCCACGCTCCTACAAATCATCTGAAACACTAAATCACGTTCAAGTCCGTCGGATGGTGACCACCGGGACTGTGAGGGACACTCATGCATAATTTACAAACTGCCAGCCTCCTACAAGCCTCCACATGAAGGCCCTGGCGGCCCCTGGGCACTATTTTTGAGGAGGAGGACATCAAGTGACAGATTCAATCGAGTCTGCTCCCTCCACACGAGGGGAAAAGAAACCTCACTCTCCACCCGCTGACATCTGCAAACATCTTGTTTCTCTCTTGGAATGAGAATGTTGAGAGCAACCTGATCTACAATAACCAGGAACTGGAAACGAGACAAATGTCCATCAACAGGTGAACGGAGAGCGCAGCGGGGCGCGGGCACACGAGCAACTGTTCTCCGGCACTGAAAGCGAACGTCAGACACCGCGCGAGCTGTCAGTCGTTTCCCAAGGCAGCCGCCATCGCAGGCCGTGCCCGTGGGCTGCGGGCTAATGGGTATTTTTGCTCAGACTTACATTCTTTTTCCAGATTCTGACCATAAAAAAAAAAGTGGTTTAATCTCAAAGCACAAGGCAGGGGGGTTGTTCGCAAGAGCACTCTGCAATCTGCCAGTAAATGTTAAATTACATTTGGTCACAAAGTGGTTATAATACTAATAACGGCCTGGTCCACACGGCGGCCACCGAGGGTCTGCGTCCGGACTAGACGTGCCCCTGGGGGGGGGGGTTGCTGATAGGAGGGTGCTGGGTCACCAGCATTAGATTAGGCTACAGGGTGCGCTATTGTAAAGACGGTGATTAATTTGTAGAATCTGACAAAAACGAAAAGCAAAAAAGCCGGACAAGTAAGGCCTAACACTACATAGTTGATACCTTTCAAGGGGCCCCAAGGGAAATAGCACCTGTTGTATCGTTTTGTTTTCTGCACACCGTAGAAGATTCTGCACAATCAAAACCAAAAAACAAACAAAGAAAAAAACAAATATCTGAGCCAAATAAAACAACCAGACGAATACAGGCTGACCCCTAAGGCGCCGGCCACTGACGCAGTCCATTGCTGCGCATGAACCTTCCAGAAGCATGAAGACGGTCTGTCCCTGGCCTCGGTGACCCCCGAGAATGGTAGCAATTCCCTGAGGGCAACCACTGCTTTCTCTTCCCTCCCATGCTGTTCCACTCACACCCAACACTGAGCCAGGCAGCGGCACAGTCCCAGGAGGCCACCTGTTTGATGCATGGCCTGCCAATGAGGAAAGGAAGGACAGGGCTGTTCCCCAGTGGTGCTCCCCATACTTAACACATTACTCTGCAGAGTGAGTGAATGGATGGATGAACGGATGGATGGATGGATGGATGGATAAATGGATGGATAGACACGTAATGATAGTTTCACCATATTGCACCATTTGATGCTCACCACAACCCTGCGAATAACAATAAGAGCTAACACTGACATTGTGCTAATTATATGCCAGCCACCACTCTAAATTCGTCATACATATTAACTCTTTTAACCCTCAAGAACTCTGTGAAATCAGGGCTATTATTATCTCCATTTGCCAGAGGAAGAAACTCGCGGAGGCCTCGGTGGTGGCCATGCTGCTTGGGACGAGGCACGGCACGGGAGTCGCTTCCTTTCCATTGGCCACACCTTAAGAACAGGGGACAGGGGACAGTGAGGTCAGTGTGAGCGAGGCTGCCCTCCAGGGGTGCCCAGTGAGGACTGTGCTCCCAGCAAATGGCACGGAGCCAGGATATGAACCCCAACAGCTCGACCCCCATGTCTAAGGAGGAAATGTCCCATAAAGCTGGTCCCTGGCAAATAAATATCCGAGATTGGGGAAAGAGAGAGTGTCCAGGCGGGCCTGAGATAAGAGACTGGCTTTCTCAGGACTGTTGGCCCCAAACTGGAGGTTCTGGAGGCAGGGGGTCCGGGAAAGGAGAAGATAATAACCAACCTGGGAACTGGAGGTCCCACCCCACCCCCAGCTCTCCTGAAATCACTTTGTTTTGGTTGGAGAAGGAGAGATTGGCTGGCCTCCCTCCATTTTGAGTCCCTGGGCAAAGGCCACAGCAGGTCCCGAGCCAACTGCTGAGCGAACGTCACATCCATTCCAGCCTGAGCGAAGTTCTTTTCGGGGACTGGGTTTTACGACGAACTATGTTCAGAAGAGCCTGGGGATGGAGGGTGGCTCGGGACGAAAGCGTGGAGGCCAGGGCGGAGTGAGAATGAGACAGGGAAGAAGAAGGAAGAGCAGGAACTAGACCCTGGCAGGCGAGCGGAGGTGCCGATGGCTCGGGCCTCTGACCAGGCACAAGGAAGCAGAGAGACATGGGCCTGGCACCAGGGAATGTCAGCTTCTTCCACCAAAACGCCCAGGTCAACCTGGACACGAAGTTGGAGAGAACAGCGCCCGTTCCTGGGGCTGGACTGTGCAAATTCAGAGAAAGACAGGATCGTGCCATCGTTAAGAACACTGAGGAGCCGCAAAAGGAGAAAGAAGGTGAAGAGATGGGGGCCTCCCCTGCCCCCATGTCCCTGTTCCTCCCACGGGAGCTGGGAAAGGCACAGGATGTGGAGGATGACCGAAGTTTGTTGTGGTCACCGGCTCTGACGGCAAGGGCAGACCCGAGGAAAAGCATCCCTCGCTCAGAGACAGCACTGTCTCCGGAGGCAGAAACTCGAGGAAATATTCCCTAGGAAAGTCGTAGGAAGGCAGAGACTCAGGGGGTTGTAAATTGCATTCTGTGAGTGACAGGCAGGCCTCGCTCACAGGAAGGCACAGGAGAAAGACGCCAGCAGGGTTCTCACATCAGACCTGGCCGTCTGCACGCCGCCAAACTGAAACCAAAAGATGGTTTCCCCCAGGAACGCGGATTAAGGAGCCGGCATCCCCAGGGAAGGGGGTCCCAGCACATGAGTGTTTCATGAAAACCAAGAGACACATCTCTTTGAGACTTGGGGATCTGTTCTGGAAACAGGGGACACTTTGCTAGAGAAATAGGCAGAGTACAATTATTTTTAAGTTTGTGGCAAGCGCTATGCCAAAGTAGTTCACCTAGGCGTCCTCCTGGGAGGTCATGAAGGGACCTCCTTTATGAATGAAAATGTGTTTCCCAGCAGACTGCAGGCACCCCACCCCAAATGCACACATCATCAGTGCTCCAGGGATCTCACCCCTCTTCCCAACAGATGGCATGTAAGAGCTAATCACTATTCACTGGATCCCAAAGTCCGCCTTCTCCAGCGCAAAGGTGCGACTCTGAAAGCCTCCTGGAGTTCCTGGACACCCCACGCCCCTTACCACCAGATTCCAGAAACTGGCTACAGTATTGCACGGTGATGAATTTTTTTTTCTTCACGCTCAGAAAACCACAAAGGAATTTTAACCAAAAGGAAGCAAAGGTTTTCTTTTAATAAATTCGATTAGTCTTGTTCACGTTCTCTGCCCCGAGACACTTCCTTTGGGAGGAATTTCGTACTCAGACGCTGCGCAGCGAGGCACTGTTGCGCGCCGGGGCGCCCTGAATGTCCGTGCAAGACGCTCAGGGTGGACGGGAAGAAAAATTCGCGGGCACCGGCACTTTCGGTCGCCCGCGTGGTCAGATTCTAAACACTGGTGTGGGGATGGCCCAGCAAGAAAAGGCAGACGACGGAGTTTGCCGCGCGAGCAGGCGGCGTGGGACCCTCCGCTGGGACGGGAGCGCTTCTCACCAAGACCGCCCGCAGCTCGCCGAGGCCGGATTTCCCGCCTAAGCCGGCGGCTAGGCTGGTCCCGGCGCTGCACCCGGTGTGGGGCTGGAGACGGCCCTCGGCTCCGTGCCGGCAGTCCCCAGAAAGGGAGCCTTCGCGTCGCCGGGACTTGGCCGATGGAGACCGAAGGAGCCGAGGGCGCACTATGTGCGCTCCCCTGGGGCCGGGTCTGGGCCTTGCCCGGGCCGCGGTACCCACCGAGCGTGCTCCCCCAGGCCTTGGGTTCGAAGCCTCCCCCGTGGCCCAGGAGAGGTCAGGATTTGAGCGAAAGCGGTTCGGTTAAGGAAGGAGTTTCTGAAACTCCCGGGAAAGCGAAGTCCCGGGACTGGGAAAATAACCTAGCCTACGCAGATCTCTCCGATCTTAGTCATTGCTTTCTGTCATTTTCCCTACCCACCCGCCTACCCGCCGCGCAACTCTAGCCCCAACCCTAGGAAAGAGTACTAAGGGCTAGGGTACTAATCACTTCAATCTCTCCCCCCTCTTCTTCCCCCAACACCCCCAAACTTTCAGACGAGAAAAATACAAATAAACCCCGAGTGGTTAATGCGGGTGCATTCGGGCGCACCCCCCCCACCATTCCAACACACACGCGACGGCCCCCACCACCACCACTCGCTCCGTCCCTCCCACCTCCGGGGAGGGGAGGGACCAGGAACCTGATCTCCGGGCTCAGGCCTCGGACAGTTCCCCATCAACAATGCCGATACCTTCGAGGTGCCTCCGCCCCCGCCCCGGGGGCGCCGCAACCGCTTTTTCGCCGCTTTTTGCTCGGCGTAAGAAAACGAAACCTCCTCCATGGCCCTCCTGGTCTCAGCCGAGGCCCAGCGTGGCCCGGGACTGGGGGCTGAGGAAGCAGGGGCTCGGGGGACGCTGGCGGAGTGCATGGGGGTGTCCGCCGGCTCGTGGGTGCCCGACCATCCACGGTGGAAAGAGAAAGAGGACCCAGGGCCCAGGTCAGGCCTCATTCCAGGCTCCATCCCAGACCCTGGGATTGGAGGGGGCCAGAATAAGATATTTTCTTATCTGGATGGAAGAACCAGGCCTTCGAAAGGGGAAGCTCAACATCTCCAGGATCCGGGAGGCTGGGGAACCCCTTGGTGGGCCTCAGTCTTGGCCCACCGCCATGGGGCACAGCCTTTCGGCCGGCCAAGCTCCCAAGGATGCCCTAGGTCTTGGGAAACCTGAGGGGACCTGTTAGTAGAAACGCAGGCATCAAGCCCCCCCAAATGTGAGTGTGCACAACTCCTCACGCGTCTCTCTGGGGTGCGGTTCTTTTCGGCCCACGAGGTCACGACCCTGGCGCAGCCTCTGCCTCGCTCCGAGCCACCCCCATTCCCTAGTGAGGATCAGCCCCTAAGAGCCAGGCCCTTTGATGGGAACCGCAAGTCCGAACCCCCGCCACCCCGATTCTCCCAGCAGCTGCCCCACCCGAAGCTGGCACCGCGCGACCCCTGTGGAGCGCGCTGGTCTCCTAGGTGAGCGAGTCGCGGGAACGGGCTCCAGCTGCGGCGCCTCACTCGCACTCGTCGCTGTCTTTCGACTCGCTCCGAAGTAAAAATCAGCCCCCACCCTGTCGCCGTTTTTATTAATTTAATTATTTCTTTGCCTCGCGGCACGCGAAGCCTCACCCGCGCCCTGACATCGCGGCGCCCGCGTCAGCGAACCATGGAACTTGGGCCCGAGACAATGGCCTGTAATTGATGTATTGCCATCAACGATAAAGGCCAATTCTCCTCTCCCCGCCATTCCGACCATCCCCCTCCTCCACCTCCCCTCTCCTTTCTCGCGGCCAGAGAGCGAAAGAAAACAGACAAATTAGCTGTGGGTGCCGCGCGCCGAGCCGGACGCCGCCTCTGCGCTGTCGAGGACTCCCAAGAACGAAAAAAGTTATTAAAGTTTCGATCCCCCCAATTAGTCGTCTCTGCTCACCTATCTGAAATCAAGCATCGCGAAGCTGCTTTTGCAAGTGCATTCGTTTGGTTGTTTGTCTTGGGGGGAGGAAAACCTTCCCCCCACCACCCCTTCATCACACATAGAGCAAGTCACAAACACGTGTGAAGCTATTCCCGGGAGCTTCCCGCGGCGCACGCAGCGCGTCGGGGCCAGAAGGGTTTGCGGGATCGCCAGTTCCGCTCGGTTCCTGGCAACACGCGGTGGCCCGAGGCCCGGACTTTCAAGACGCCAAGATCGTCAGAAACCGATGCGGGAGGCTCCGCACGCGGGCTGGTTGGAGAAACGAGTGTACCAGCGCCTCGGGACGCGCTGGTGGACCTGGGAGAGTGCGGGTTGGTGTGTTCGGGAGGCACCCACTTGGCAGGCGGGGTGGGTGCGCGATGTACACGTGCCCCGGTGCACTTTCCCGGGGGTCTGGGGTACGCGAGCGGCTCGCATCCCAGGAGCACGCAGATCCATCTTGGCTGAGGGATCTCTTTAAATATTCAGTGAGAAATAATGGCATTTGAAGCACCACCTATGGAAACATTATTATCTTCATTCTTCAACATCAGCCCCACTGATAGCTTCGTTTGTCTTTTTATCAAAATCTACTGTAACCAACAGGACCCGGGGAGAAAGGGAGCGAGAGGCGGAGAGGGGGTGTGGGGGTGTGGGGGTGTGTGTGGCGCCGAGCGAGGGCAGAAGAGAGGAAAAATAAGAGAGACGAGAGAAAAAGGTGACGAAGGGGCGAACAAGGAGAAAGAAAGAAGTTATAGCAAGAAGGAAAAAAAAAAAAAAAACCTGGGCATCGGCAGGAGGAAAACAGAAACATTCATCCTCACACAAAAGATTTGATTAAAAAAAAAAAAAAGACCGAAGAAGCTAAGAGAAAACGAGAAATCGAGTCATTTGGGGGAGCGCGGCAATGGTCCGGTGGACCCGAAACTCTCCTCGCAAGACTGGTGCCCACTTCGCGCGAACCGACTGTGGCGCTACCCAGACTCAAGGGCGCTCACGAATTGGGGCGTCCTTATGAGCCCTCTCCTTTCCCGATCGCGAGATAGGGTAGGGATTGTGTATCTGCACCCCCCCTCCTCCCCATCACTCAACCGAAGTTTAGTTGGTCGGGCGCAGGACTTCGGGAACCCTGGAGCGAGGAGACCCTGAGGCGCGAGGGGGAAGAGCTGGTCTGAGCCGAGGACTGAGTCAGGTTCGCGGGCGCCCGAACCCAGCGGAGGGAGTGCGGGGCCCGGGCTCCCGATTCCGGGCTCTGGGGCGCGGGTAGGGAGGCTGCCTCGCCACCTGGGGTGATGGAGCTCGTACGAAAAGTTTGGGTGCCGCGCTCGGCAAGTGCCCGAGGTGCAGGCGAGCTTCCGCGGGGCCAGACTGCTGTGGACAGGGACCCCCTCCCCCCTCACGCACTCCCGACTCTGCTAGGCCACCTAGTCACCAGGAGCCCGGGGCGCGGCCCCCTCCCCCAGGGCGAGGAGCCCGGGGGTCCTGGGGACCGGTCTAGCCGGACCGGGTAGGGCCTCGCCTCCCTCGGCCAGAGGCGGGTAGTAGCTTACAGGGTACGCGGCGGCCCCTCCCCTCCCCCCGGCTGGAGCTGAACTCGGATCCTAGACCGGTCCCGGCTCTTCGCCCGCCCCGGGCTCCGCGGCGCCACCGCCGCCACCGCCTCCCCGCGGAGTGACGCGCCCTGTAGCCAACCGGGGCAGCCGGGGGGGGAAGGTCGGGAGGGTTCCTGGGCGGAGCCGGGCCGCCCCTTATCCCACGGGCTCGGGGCTGCTGCTCCCGAAAACTTCAGCCCTAATTGTCCTGGGAATGGCCAAGGTAGAGAAAAGGAACGAGGGAGCAATAGAGAGGCTGAAGGATCGGGGCCCTTTGAGGAGACTCGGGGCGGCGGGAGAGCAGCCCCTCCCCCCAAGCCCCAAACCCATCACGTTCCCAAACCTTTCCTCGGTCCTCTTCTCCGCGCCCCCGCGAGCCCGGGATCCATGGGATGGAGAACTCGGGGCGAAGGAGCGCGCAGCCAGCCGGCGAGCGGGCGGCAGGCCGGGCCGCGGGCGGGAGGCGGACCGGCGTGGGGCCGGCTCTTCCCCACTCGCTTATTTTTTTTATGGGGGTGGGGGTGGGCTGCTTTCTGGTAGCTCTTAAAGAAACGAAGAAACACTCACGAAACGGGACTTCCTCCCCCCCACCCCCCCCCCCCATCCCGCCACGGGACTCCCTCCCCCCGCGAGCCGGCGCGCCTAGCGCCCAAGTTGGGAAGTTCGCTGAGCCCCCGCGGCCCGGCCCCACCCCCCGCCCGGGAGGCTTCATTCCGGGGAGGGCATGCTAATTTGGGTCGGCCCAGCCTGGGATGGGGGGGAGGCGGGTAGCGAGGGCGGGGGGGGGCGCCCAGGGCGCAGAGGCGAGGCGAGGCGAGGGGGCCGGCCCCCGGCCGCCGGGCCGCGGAGTCCCCGGCGGTCGCGAAGAGGGTTAACCGGGAGTCGGGCGGTGCGGCGCGCAGAGCCAGCCCCGCGGCCGGCTTATTGGGCCAGCGCGCGGAGAGACAGGGGTCTGCAGCAAATCACGAACTAATTGATTAAGGCGAGCGGGTTTGAATAGCGCTGGCCCGGTGCCAATCGCCTTTCAAAGAGCCCCTCTATGATTAATCGCAATGCATTATTGATAATCATAATTATAGCAGGACACATGCGCGCTGCGCCCGGGGCCGGGGAGCCGGGGAGGGGGCGGGCGGGCCGGCGGGCGGGGGGAGCCTCCGCCGCTGCCGCCGCTCGATTTCCGTAATTTTGAGAAGATTTTTTTTTAGTAATTTTTTATTCTGCCCCAGCTGATGTTTGAGCCAGCATGTCGCGGAGGAAGCAAGCGAAGCCTCAACATTTCCAATCCGACCCCGAAGTGGCCTCGCTCCCCCGGCGAGATGGTGAGTGCTCCGGCCCGCGCCGTGGACACACACACGCACACACACGCACTCACACTCAAGTACACCCGGACCCACGCACACGCAGCGGGCCCCCGCGCCCACCGCCCCGCCGCCGCCGCCGCGGCCCCGCTGGCCCGGGCGACTCGGCGCGTTTCTTTTTTCTTTTTAATTTTCAATTTGCCTTCTCTGGGCTTCCCGCCACCCCGGAGAAAGCAAACACGTCTCCCGGCAGGATGTTTCCGGAGTTGCTGGGTCCTCCTGGGGGAGGAGAGAGGGCACGCCGGCCTTGCTCCTCCGTCCCGGCTTTTCCGGGGACCGCAGTCGGGGACCAGGCGAGCCGCGATTGGGGCTCGGGTGTCCGGCGGGGCGCGGGGACGGGCAGAGGCCCTCTGCACCGGCTGCGCGGGGCTCCTGCGCTCCCCGCGCGGCGCCCGGGGCCCCGGGCCAGGCCTCCGCCGCCGGGCCCTGCTGCCGGCGGGAAGGAAGTTGACTCCGTGCTCCGCGCTGAACTCCGGGCTGAGGAGATCCCCGCGCCGCCCCCCCCACCACTCCACCTGGGCCCACGCTGCCTAATGGGGCGCCTTTGGGGGTTCAGAGCTGCAAGAAGATGGGGACCTGTATCGGGGCGTCCGCGCCGGACTCGCTGGGGTCGCGGCGGGGTGAAGAGGCTCTTCGCTGCTGGTCGCTCCCGAGATGGTGCCGGCGGACCGGGGAAAGGGCCAGGCTATCCGAGTCGATCCCCTCGTCTTTCCTCCCAACACACGCACCCCCACCCTCAGAAACGTTTCGATTCGGTGTGCGGCCCCTGAGATAGTGGTACTCCGACCTCCCGGGAGTCGCAGTGGTCGTTCCCCAGGGCCGGGGGGCTCTCTAGCCAGGAGAGAGTCCCCGTGAATCAGAGAGGCGCTCGCCTTCTCCCGCGGAGGCGACAACTGCGGGTCCCGGAGGGAGCGAACAAGTCCAGAACAAAGTTGGTGCGCGGGAGCCGAGGCCGAGAGGGAGAGAGATGGTGCAGGTAATTTGGGGTGCGGGCGGAGGACACCTCGATTCCCTTCCTGTCCCTGAAGATGTTTCACTTTAGGGGCCTCCGAGCTCCCAGGCCGCGCGCCGGAGGCGATGGAGCGACGCCCGGGCTCAGCCCCCGGGCACCGTGTGGACGAGGCGAGGGGCGGCCCTGGGCGGCCTCGGGGGCTCCGGGTGTCTCCCGGGATGCTCACGCCCGAGCGGCAGTTCGCAGCGCGCACGAGGGAGCTTGGCCCCGGCCGGGCTCAGAAGCTGCCCGTCAGATCCCCAGCTCTGGCCGCTGGACTCCGCGGCCGCCCGGGCCCCGCGCTGCCGGCCCCTTCCCCAGAGGCCTGGTTCTCGGCGCAGCTGGGGCGCAGAGACCCGCGTGGAGAAGCCGGGGGACTCCCGCTGCCTTCACCAAGGCTGGCTGTCGGGACAGGGAGCCCCCGTCCTGGGGGTCCCTGTAAGAAACCGGGGAGCACGGGGCCGATCTGGAGAATTGTTTACTCTGTGCGTGCCCCTCACCCCGGTACTTTCTCAAGCACCAAGCCGTCCTCACCCGGTGTCTCTGGGAGTCTCCGTCCCCGAGCAGAGCTCCCCAACCCCCTTCCCGTCCCCGGCCACGCCGGGTCTGCCAGGGAAATCGAGGTGTAATGACCTCAGGCCGCAGCAGCGGCTGCGAATATTTTTGCGGGTTTTCTACGCTGGCTTCTGGGTCCTCGCCCCCAAACCCATCTTCCCTAAAGTTTCAGGTGAGACTTTCCACACCGCTGTGCAAGTTAGCCGTCTGTACGTAGGAAACACCGAGCAGACGGGAGGAGAAAGAGTGTTTTAGGCTTGTTTGTAAATTCGTACTGGTCTTATACATTTTCCAAAAAAAAAAAAAAGAAAGAAAGGGACTCAGGCTTCGCGGAGAAATGATGCTAGTCTGATCTTTACCTTGTCGCCTTCAGAATCCTAAATTTTTAATAGTTAAGGCTTCTCATAAAGCAATGGCATAAAAGGGGTTCACTACCTCTTCCTATTATTATTTATTAGGACTTTTTTTTTTTAGTTTATTTGAGCTTGGAGGTAAGTTAATTAAGTAACTGAAACAAGTTTCCTTTCTTTTCTCTCTCTCTCTTTCTTTCTTTCTTTTACTTTCTTTCTTGTTACCTCCCCAAAGCTGGTTCATTGTCCTAAGAAGCAGTAAAGTGAGGGGCCCAGTAGGAACCCCTCCCCTGCCAGGCCCTTTCTCACCTCTCCCTACCCCCTCTTTTCCTTCGGTAGTAATGGCTTTAGGTTATGACCGTTTTCACATGGTTGAACAATAAGTTTGGGAGAAGCTGCCCAGAGGGTAGATTTTGTAACAGGGTTACAGGTTTTAGCGTGTTGTAATAATATTAGTACGCAACTAATCCTCCTCAAGGTCTGCCTGACGGGAGGGCCCTGCACACTTCAGCTCCTTCTATCCGGGAGCTGTTGGGAGATCCGTGGGACCTCGAGTTTGTGACGTATCTCCAAGTTACCTTTAAAAAGCCACCGCCTTTTCTGCGGTGGAGTGAGCCATCTTCGATTTTTGCCCCACATGTAACAAACACTTCCAAGTGTTGTTGAGTTTGGGTTTGTTTTTTGTGGGTTGTTTTTTTTTTTGTTGTTTGTTTGTTTCTGTTTAGGGGCTTTTATTTTCTTACATCTATAAAAAAGTTGTTACATTTTTAGAAGACAAGCCCTTTCTCAGTGTGGTTCCTTTTTCTGATGTCTTGAAATGGCCTTCAACTGTGGCAAGTGAAATAGGGAGCCTGCTTGGTTAAGGGTAACCGGTGCTCTGGTTCTAGGCTCCTACTTCAAATTGTGTGACTTGAGCCCAAAGTGGAAGCTAGAAAAGTTTGTGGTCCCCACTTACAGTAGCCAAGCAACTCCCCAGGCTGTGGGGCCGTGCCTGTGTGTGTGTGTGTGTGTTTGCGTGTGTGTGCATGCATGTGCGTGCATACAAAGAAACCCTGAGCTTTGCTGGACAGCCACACCGATAACTTCATTGGAACAAATTCAAGAAAACAAGCTTATTTGATCAATCTGAACAGCGTTCACATTTCAGTTTTAATTTAGTGGAGCTGAAACACCAGAAACACCCTCAAATAAACCTGGGAATTTTTCTGTTTCTCATGAAACCAAGATTATGACAAATATGACTTGTCTCTTAAGTGATATTCAACAAGTCTTGAATTACTTGTGGGAGGATGACTGCCTTGGAAAAAGTGTTGGCCGGGATAAATAATTCTGAGGACAGGGAATATTATAATCTAATGATTTTGCACGTGGCTCATTTACTAGAAATTTGGTGTGTGTGTGTTCGGTTTTTCTTCCTTGGGTGATGTTTTTAAGATTCCTGTCACTACACGGATGGCCCATTCAGGCTCCATTCATTTATTAAGAAAATATTTTGGTGCTTTCTGGTGCTTAGTTGTTTTTTTTTTTTTTTCCAAGAGAAAGATAACATTGGGAGAAAGATAAAACCGTCATGAGCTGCAGATAAATCCTTGGCTGTCATATAAGGTATCACAAAAATTCCTCTTATTTATATCAATAATGAAATGCTGTTATTTACCAAAGTGATGTCCTCACTGTGAGCAGCTTCGTGGCTTCCCATTGATTTCTGGGCCCAGAAGGTTAGAGAGAATTCCGAAGACTCGGTCTTTTGAAAAACCGACACCTGTGGGAGAGAGCAGTTGCAAAGAATTTATGTTAGTGAGGCTTATTTTTAAGTTTCTGGCGTCATGGAAGATTCTGGGTGAGAAAATGCAGATTGTTGTGGGGGATTTGCTTCTGGTGGGCTGCAGAGGTTCCCTAAAAGGTTAAAAACAAACACCTAAGCACAGGGTATTTGGGCGTGAGAGACTTTGCGTGATCCTACCTGTTTGGGGGTTTATTTCCCATCTAGTTCCTCCTGTCGTTTATGGGCACAAGTGCCAATTGATAGGTCATTCTTCGGGGACTTGATTCCATTTCTTTCTATGTTTGCAGGTAGTAAGTGACCTTTACCGAGAAGCCCTCTGAAAGGCAGAAGCCTGCGGGTTGGGCTTGGTGGTGGCGGTGGTTGTTTTTAATGTGGAAATCTTCCTGGGAAGCCGAGGAAGGAATCGGTAGACGCCTCGCTCGCTCCCTAAGTTTTTTTGGAAGTTGTTGGAAGCCAAGCTCTGTGGCGTAACCAGAACCAAATTCCTCCTACAGTCTCTCAATTCGGTTTTTCTAAGACACGTCCTCCTCATGCAGCTAGCCATGTCTTCCAAAATATTCTTAGATTACCCAAACCGAAGTTATTTAGCAGTTTAGCCAAGGAGATGGTAAATTATCCTAAGAACCGCCGCCCCTCCC
>PVJI01014044.1:0-45557 GCA_004026765.1 Micronycteris hirsuta | reverse complement strand
ATTTGCGTCCACCTATTTTCCAGTTTTGTTAACAAATTGATTACAAGCATTTTAAATTGTGCATCTGATAGGTTGACTATGTTGTCATCCATTAGCTGTAATTTGTTGTGGTCCTTCTTTTTGGCCATTTTCATTCTTTTTATCTCGGTGCACTTGTCAGCTGGCAGATGCCTGCGACCTGGGTCTCTTTTTGGATGACCTACATATGTGTATTTTTTGAGTATATTTTATTGGTTATGCTGTTACAGTTGTCCCATATTTTCGCCTTTATCCCCCTCTGCCCTGCACCTCCTGTCCTACCAGCATTCCCCCCACCTTAGTTCATGTCCATGGGTCATACATATAAGTTGTTTGGCTTCTCCAATTTTATACTATTCTTAAATCCCCTTGTATATTTTGTACTTACCAATTATGCTTCTTTTTCTTTTTTAAAGATTTTATTTATTTTTAGAGGGGAAGGGGGAGAGAGAGGGAAAGAAACATCAATGTGTGGTACTATCTCACACGCCCCCAAATGGGGACCTAACCTGCAACCCAGGCATGTGCCATGCTTGGGAATTGAACCAGTGACCCTTTGGTTCACAGGCTGGCTCTAAATCCACTGAGTCACACCAGCCAGGGCACAATTATACGTCTTATTCCCTGTATCTTTCCCCCCATTCTCCACACTCCCCCTCCCTGCTGATAACCTTCTATGTGATCTTCATTTCTGTGATTCTATTCCTGTTCTGTTCTGATTCTGTTGTTTAGTTTGTTTTTAGGTTCAGTTGTTGATAGTTGTGAGTTTGTTGTCATTTTACTGTTCATAGTTTTGATCTTTTTCTTAGATAAGTCCCTTTAACATTTCATATAATTAGGGCTTGGTGATGATGAACTCCTTTAACTTGACCTTATCTGGGAAGCACTTTATCTGCCCCTCCATTCTAAACCATAGCTTTGCTGCTGAATAGAGTCATCTTGGATGTAGGTCCTTGCTTTTTATAATTTCAAATACTTCTTTCCAGCCCCCTCTTGCCTGTAAAGTTTCCTTTGAGAAATCAGTTGATAGTCTTATGGGAAGTCCTTTGTAGGTAATTGTCTCCTTTTCTGTTGCTGCTTTTAAAATTCTCTCATCTTTAATCTTGGATAATTTAATTATGATATACCTTGGTGTGTACTTCCTTCGGTCCAATTTCTTTGGGACTCTCTGAGCTTCCTGGACTTCCTGGAAGCCTATTTCCTTTGCCAGATTGGGAAAATTCTCCTTCATTATTTGTTCAACTAAGTTTTCAATTTCTTGCTGTTCTTCTTCTTCTGGCACCCTTATAATTCAGATATTGGAACATTTCAAGTTGCCCCGGAGGTTCCTAAGCCTCTCCTCATCTTTTTGAATTCTTGTTTCTTCATTCTGTTTTGCTGAATGTTTATTTCTTACTTTTGTTCCATATTGGTTGGTTTGCATTGTGGTTTCCTTCCCTTCACTGTTGGTTCTCTGTATATTTTTGTTTCACTTTGCATAGCCTACACTTATTCCTCTATTTTATGTCTGTACTCAATAATTTCTTTGAGCATCCTGATTACCAGTGTGTTGAACTCTGCATCTGATAGGTTGGCTATCTTTTCATCACTTAATTCTTTTTCTGATGTTTTGATATTTGGGCCATATTTTGTTGTCTCAGTGTGGCTTTTACATTGTAAGGGATTGAGCCTTAGGTATTTGCCAGGGTGGTACAATCTACTTCGTTGCCTTGTGGCACTGTATGTGGGGGAGGGGTTAGGAGAGGGAATAATGTGGGTTGCTTAGCTCTGGTCCCGCTTTCAGTCACTTCTCCCACTACCCACAAGCAATTTCGGCCTTTCTGGTGCTGATTTCTGGGTGTGTGGGCCCATGTATGTTCTAGGACTTCTTGGGTCTCTCCAACAATTCTCCTGTGAGGGTGGGAGTTTCTCCCACTGCCACAACCCCCACAGATTTTTACAGCCTGAGATTCTGAAGCTTTAGTTTCCCTGCACTGGAACTCTGTGTTGTATTCTATTTCACTCCCTAGTTGTTCCTCCCAGTTTATCTGCACGCAAATGTGGGACTTCTTGTCTGCCAGCTGCTGCCTCGCCTGGCCAGGTCCTTGCGAGGTATCCTCTCCAACCTTACTGCCTGGGTGCCTGTGTCTGCCCCTCCTAACAGTCTGGATAAATGTTTCTTCTTTAACTCCTTGGCTGTTGGGCTTCCCTACAGTTTGATTTTTCTGTCAGTTCTGGTTGTTTTTTTGTTTTTAAATTTGTTGTCCTTTTAGATGTGCAAAGTAGCAAAGCGTATCTACCTCTGCCTCCATCTTGGCCAGAATTTCCATATGTGTGTTTTAGACGACTGTGTATTCTGTCCTTATTGTTTGGATTCTTTTATAATTATATCAAGTTGTTTGATAGTGTTTAGGCCTTCCATATCTTTTTGAGTTTCTGTTTGTATTATTTCTGAGAGAACAATGTTGAAATATGAAACTAATTTTCAGTTTACCTACTTGTTCTTTCACAGCTATCATTGTCTTATGCATTTTGAATTTATTAGGTGCATATACATATGGTTATGTCTTTTTGGAGATGCCACCGCTTTGTTTTTTCATAACATTCCTCTTTATCCTCTGATAATCTTTCTTCTTTTGATATCGACTTTGTTTCAAATTAATATTGATTCTCAACCTTTTTCTTTGGTTAGTGTTTTATGCTAGATTTTTCTTCATCTTTTTACTTTTAATTTTTGTGTGCCTGTATTGTAATGTGTGTCTGTTTGTGGTATATAGCATGTTGGTGGTTGGGTTTTTAGGTTGGATACAGTAAGTGGGTAGGTGGATTGGTTTGTGTTTTATTTCATATCACTGCTGTTGTGTTCACCATTTCAATTTTAAACAACTTTTAATGAAAAAACATATATAATTTATTCATTTAAAATGTATAAACAATTTTTAGTAAAATTGATATGTTCTGCTATCATGACCATAACATAGTTTTATAACATTTTTTACCATCTCAGTAACATTCTTCATATTAATTTACACTTAATCTCGGTTTTCACTCTCAATCCCAGTCAAGCACTAATCTACTTTTTTTTTTTGTAGATTTTTTTTTTGTAGAAAGGTCTTTTCTGGACCTTTCATAATTCTGTAATCATTTAATATATACTCTTTTATGTTTGAGTTCTTTCACATAGATTAATTATTTCGAGGTTGGTCAGTATTACTGTATGTATCAGTATTTCATTTATTTTATTTTATTTTTGTTCAATTACAGTTATTTGCCTCCTCTCCCTTCCCCTCCAGCCCCCCTCCCCAGTATTTCATTTATTTTTGTGAATAATATTCAATTGTATACCACATTTAGAATACACCACTGTTTCTGTTAAACCTTTGATAAAAATTTGAGTTATTTGTATCTTATTGGCATGATAAATTATGTTTCTCTGAACATTCATGTGGAAGTCTTATGGATGTGTTTTCATTTCTCTTGTGTATGAATTGTTGAATAATATGGTGATTTGTATTTAACTTTGTTTAGAAATCTCAAGATTTTTTTCAATAAAACTGTAACATAATACATCCTTATCAGTAATGTATGACACTCAGTGATTCTACCTTTGTCTACATTTATTACTGTGTTCTGTTGGACTAAATTATATCTCATTGTGGTTTGTTTGTATTTCCTTATTGACTAATGAATTAGGATGTTTTTCCATTTTCTTATTAGCCATTTATGTATCTTCTTTGGTGAAATGTCTATTAAACATTTTTGCCCAATTTGAAGTGGATTGTTTGCCTTGTTACTAAGTTATAACAGTTCTTAATATATTCTGGATAATAGGATTGTTGGGTCAGTGATTTTCATCCTTTTTCATCTTTTTGCACATATAAACTAATTACTAAAATTCTGCAGCATACCAAAATATCTTTTTGCCATTCTGAGCAATAAAAAGGTATGATTTTGATTTATTCACACCAGGTGGCCATTGTTATGTTGGCTGTTGTCATTTTTTAAATTTGACAATCTAAGGGAAAAGACATCAGTATCCCATACTAAATAATCAGGAATTGTAATGTTTTAAAAAATCTTGTGGTATACCCGTTGAAAATTATTGTATTTGATAATTTGCAAGTATTCTAATAAATGCCTTGTATTTTTAATTGTCATAATTGTCTTATGAAATAAAAAGTTTTTATTTTTATTGAAAGCTTATTTTCATTATTTTCTTTTAGGGAGGATTTTTTCAGTATCATATCTAGCAAACCTTTGCCTAACCCAATGTCTCAAGGATTTATTTTGTGTTTTCTTTTAAAAGTTTTAGTTTTACCTTTTACAATTAGATTTCTGCCTATATTTTGAGATGTTTATGTATGTTGTAAAGTAAGAGTCTAAGTTCATCTTATTGCTGTATATATCCAATAGTTTAATCACTGTTATTTATAATCAACTCCCCACCCCCACCCCCCAGAAAAAACTTGCCATAATTTTGGTAGTGATTCTCACTGAATATATAGATCAATTTTGGGAGAATTGTTATCTTGACCATCATGAGTCTCATACATGAGATATCTGTCTATTTATTTAGATTGCTTTAACTTTCTCCAATAGCATTGTTTAATTTTCATTGTACAAATCTCAGTATTTTATTGAGTTATTAAATATTCAGTTTTTTTGATGCTGTTGTGTGTGGCATTGATTTAATTTTATTTTTGGATTGTTCGTTGCTAGTGTATAGACAATTTATTATTGTATGTGGATTTTGTAACATATAGTTAGCTGTCTCAGATGACAGAAGAAATATGCATACTAATATGTATACACATATCTACAAATATACATATTAAATATATGTATTTAATCCTCACCCAGGGACATGCTTATTCGTTTGAGGGAGAGAGATACATCTGTATGAGAGATAAACATCAATTGGTTGCCTCTTGTACGTGCCCTGACCAGGGACCAAACTGGCAGCCTAGGCATGTGCCCTCACTGGGAATCAAACCTGCGACCTTTCAGTTTACAGGTCACACTCCAACCAACTGAGCCACACCAGCCAGGGCTACAAATATTTTTATATTTATCTATATGTGTTTATATTAACCCAAACATGAATTCATATTGATGTCTCCAACTTTAATCCATTACCATGATTAAATGAGTAATTCTATTCATTTCTCTTTGTCTATAATCTTCCACTTGTAGGTAGCAACCAAGCTCCTAACATTTGCTGTGCATTTACTAATTGTTCAATTCTGCTGTATTTGTATGTATAGCTATTTCAAAAGTTTCAAAAGAACCTGTGAGAAACAACCTTATCCACTAGAGTATAGTGCTTGTGCATAGCTCCTTTTGCCTTTAGTCTTACATTAATGGTAAGAGTCTGGGAACTTTCCTCCTGGGATCAGGAACAAGGATGTCCTTTCTCACCACTCCTACTCATAATCATACTGGAAGTCTTAGCTATTGCAATAATACATGAAAAACAAAAATATTTATTGGAAAGGAAGAAATAAAACTCTATTTACCCATAAGATTGTTTATGTAGAAAATTTCAAAGAATCTCCAAAAACCTAGAACTAATAAGTGAGGATAAGAAGGAAGCAAGATACATGGTGACTATATGAAAGTTGATTGTTTTTTATATGCCAACAATGAACACTTGGAATTTATAATAAAAAAAGTACTACTTCTAGTTACAGCAAACAAAAATGAAATGTATTAGTCTTAACAAAATAGGTACAGGAATATTAGATGGAATGTTAGAAAACTATTGATGGAATATTAGAAAACTCCAGGAAAGAGATCAGAGATCAAAATATATGGAGATATATTTTGCGTTCATAGATTGGAAGACTCATTATTGTTAAAATCACTCCCCCTCCTTGATGTATAGATTTAATACCATTTCCATCAAAATTCGATTAAGGTATTTTGTAGATATTGGTAAGTTGATTCTAAATTTTTTTATGGAAAGGCAAATTCTTACTAACAAGTAACATTAGTGGTGGAGAAGAAGCACAAAGTTGGAAGACTCATACTACCTGGTTTCAAGACTTAGTATAAAACTATAGTTATGGCCCTGGCCGGTGTAGCTCAGTGGATTGAGCGTGGACTGCAAACCAAAAGGTCGCTGGTTTGATTCCCAGTTAGGGCACATGGCTGGGTTGTGGGCCAGGTCCCTAGTGGGGACCACATGAGAGGCAACCATACATTGATGTTTTTCTTCCTCTCTTTCTCCCGCCCCCTCTCTAAAAATAATAAAATCTAAAAAAGGTAAAACTACAGTTATGAAGACAGCATGTTACTGGTAAAAGGATAGACACTCAGCCCGGCTGGTGTGGCTCAGTGGATTGAGCGCGGGCTGGGAACCAGAGGATCCCAGTTCGATTCCCAGTCGGGGCACATGCCTGGGTTGCGGGCCGGGTCCCCAGTGAGGGCCATGTGAGAGGCAAGCATTGCTCTTTCTCACTCCCTTCTCCTCTCTCTGAAAATAAATAAATAAAATCTTTAAAAAAAAAAGATAGACACTCAGATCAATACAACAGATTAAAGAGCTGAGAAATAGACTCACATAAATATAGTGAACCGATCTTTGACAAAGGCAGAAAGGCTGTCTGTCCAGTGGTGAAAAGATAGGATTTTCAATAAATGATGCTAGAACAACTGTTATGTTCATGGGTGAAAAAAGGTGAATCTAATTAGAGACTTTAAACTTTTCACAAAAATTAACTCAATGGATCATAGACTTAAATATAGAATGGAAAACTGTAAGACTTCTAAAATAGTACAGGAGAGTATATGACCTTGAGTTTGGTGATGAGTTTTAGGTAGAACATCAAAAGCATAATCCCTTTAAGAAGACATTAGTAAGTAAGAGATTTTTAAAATGTAAAAGTGTGTTTATTCACAATCCTTGAGAAGTTACCATTCCTTCAAAAATTCTTAACAAAAACATGCCAAAAAAGTTACAATGGTAGCTTATGTCAAACCAAAAATATATATCTGATGTGTATAAACTTTAAAAAGCATAACATAGGCACTGTGAATATGGGCTACCCTTAAAATATTTCCCATGATTTAACTACAACTTAAATTATGTTAAAACAGACATATATAATAACATTAAGCCCTGGCTGGTGTAGCTCAGTGGATTGAGCGCAGGCTGGGAACCGAAGGGTCCTGGTTCAATTCCCAGTCAGGGCACATGCCTAGGTTGCAGGCCAGGTCCCCGTGAGGGCCATGTAAAAGGCAACCATACATTGCTGTGTCTCTCCCTCTCCGTCTCCCTCCCTTCCCCTCTCTCTAAAAATAAATAAAATCTTAAAAAAAAAAAAACATTAAGATATTTACATATTTGAAGTGTCATATTTATTTCTATCAGATAAAAAAAGAGATGAAACTACCGATGTCATTGCCTACCAGTTCAAATATTGAAAGGACCACATGATTTTTCTTTTCAAGTACAGCAAGAACTTTAAGTTACTATTTACACCTGGACCTTTCTATATTATTGAGGATGTGCACTCATTGTTGCAAGGAAAAGAAATGAAAAAAAAAAAAACCATGAAGGAAAAAATCAAAAGAGTTTGCTTACTGAAATCATATCAATCTTCAGCAAAATCAAGACAAGCAATTAGGGAGTGTCTTATATCCTTGGCCTTTTAACTTGATACATAAACTTTAGAGAAGAGTTCACTGAATATCACAAAAAGTAGTTATATATATTGATGTACTTAGTTCTATTCCATTAATGCACTTTGTATTATAGGGCAAAGGAAAACAATAAAAATCAATAGATCCTTTCACACCAGTAAGAATTTTGTATACTTTGAAATACCCTTATTGCCTTTTTAGGTTTCCTTTCTTACTAAATCATGCACAGTGAACATGTTCTGTGTAAAATCTTTCTAAGACCAGTTATTGGGAATATAAACTGTAAAAGAATGACACCTAGAAATGGACTATATCAATTGAAGTCAGTATTCACTTATAATGTACATAAAAGGAAGTGAAAAACCTAAGTATATTTATTTTCTTTGATACTACTTTTGATTACCAATTTTGTGTCCAAACTCTGAAAGCTTATTTTGTCACATCATATCCTTTGTTTCAGACTGAATCAACATTGTCATACTTGGATATATAATAGGTGTAGAAAGATTAAGAACAAAACTGACAGTAACCAGAGGGGAGGTAGGAGTAGATAATGGAGGGAAAAGGGGGAAGGGTTTTCAGGAACATCTATAAGACACAGGGACAAAACCAAAGGGGGATGGGATCAAGGGTGGGAAGTGGGGTTGGCTGGGGTGGTGGGGAGTGGTGAGGGAAAATGGAGACAACTATACTTGAACAACAATAAAAAAATGTGGAAAAAAATAAAGCATAAAAAAGCCAAAAATAAAAAATAAGTATAGAAAGAAAGTGATACTTGAGCATTTCTTTAAGGTCATTTATGAAAATTAATTGTGCTTACTGCTAGATAATAAAGTTTAAATCAGTAGTAGGAATAAGTAATGCTGGAAAGGAAATACTATTCTAAATCTGAATCTGGCGGTCCTTCCTCATGCTCCCTCATGTCTGCTGAGCATTAACACAAAATACCTTAATATTTTCATAGTTAGCTAAACAAGCTTATGAAAACATACTAAGTCACCTGGCTGGTGTAGGTCAGTGGATTGAGCACAGGCTGGGAACCAGAGGGTCCCGGTTCGATTCCCAATCGGGGCACATGCCTGGGTTGCAGGCCAGGTCCCCAGTGAGGGCCATGTGAGAGGCAACCATACATTGCTCTTTCTCCCTCCTCCTCTCTCTGAAAATGAATGAATAAAATATTAATTAAAAAAAGCCATACTAAGTCAAACTAATAAAATTATTTAAAAAATGAAAATCTACAAATAGTAAACAGGAATGCTATAAAGGAATTCAAATAAATGTAATTGACAACATGACAGAACCATTAACTTGTTCTTGGAGAACAAGGCAGATGATGAAGTTGCACTTAATCCTAAAGCTATTACGATATAGCCCATCATTCCTAGTCCTTTATAATAATAGCATTTACAACATGGTTTCTACCTCCCTGCGAAAAGGCCCAGCATAATTTATACATTCTGGTTGGTTTTTAGCATTTGGTTTTAAGTGCTAAGGAGGGTCACAACGTTTTACCCTCTCATTTCTGTTAATCTCCATCAGACTGCTTCATGCCACAATTAGCCAGTTCCAGTACAGGATTTACAAATCCAGAATACTTGAAATTGCCTTTATCACCCACTGACACTCACAAACTCACTCTCCCACTCCAGCCCGTTGGAGTCATCAGAGGTGGAGACAGGATACTTCCAGGCTTCTTGCCACTACACCTGAGTGCTTCCTGGAGAATGCCTTCCTCTGTCTTAGAACACTCTATCATTGCAAGCGGTGGATTCATTCCTTCTTCATCTTCCCGCTCTAGATCTAAGGATATGTTATCATCCTTTCCACTAGTTGATTTAGTTTTTGTCATTAAATCACAACTGCTTTCTGTATTTGCTGTCAAAACTGTGGCATCTGAGGAGAGTCTACTACTTGGAAACCTTCATACTGTGATTTTTTATGTCTCAAACAAGATTCAAAGTTGTCTTCCCATCCTGACTTGACATCTTGGAGGGGTGGCCCATGCACAGTGCTCAGCCTTTCCTGCTCCTTCAGCCTTGGAGCCTTCATTGCTTTACTGCCAGGCTGGTTCATGCTATGTAGCATATAGAGCTTCTTCTAGTCTTAACTTCTCTTCTTGTAAGGCTAACTCTTTTTGAATTTTTATATCGAGACCTCTCTGTTTTTCAGTAATAGAATCTTAATGCCACTCACTCTCTTAGGTCAACAATTTGCCAGTGACTGCTTCCTGGGCTTTTTCTTTCTTTTTTTTTATTTTTAAAGATTTTATTTATTTATTTTCAGAGAGAAGGGAAGGGAGGGAGAAAGAGAGGGAGAGAAACAGCAATGTATGGTTGCCTCTCACATGGCCCTCACTGGGGACCTGGCCCGCAACCCAGGCATGTGCCCTGACTGGGAATCGAACTGAGACACTTGGGTTTCCAGCCCGCGCTCAATCCACTGAGCTACACCAGCCAGGGACTTCCTGGGCTTTTTCTTCCATCACTTTCTATTAGATTGTCAAAAGAAGAAAAAGTGACTCAGATGATTCTACTGTGGAGTCTTCAAATGAACTTGCTGCTTTAATTTTGCTGCTCTTCACTGGGGCAGGCTCAGCATCTGCCTCCAGCATCACTGCCTTACTGAAAAAAAGAGTACCCTGCCCCTCAGTTAAACACTCACCTCTTGAGCATGTTCTAAAATAATTGGATCTTCCGCCACGCTGCAGCCGCTCCACTTCCCTGCAGAGCCATCTGAAGCACTGCATCTAGTAGCAGTTCTCAGTAGTAGCTGCTCAGCATTGCTCCTCCAGCCACTTCAGGCCTGCATGCAGGCAGCTGCATCCCTGACTCACAGTGGGTGGGCTGGAGCTGGCCACTCCCGGACTCACAGTGGGTGGGCAGGGACTCACAGTGGGTGGGCTGGAGCTGGCCGCCTGGGGATCTTGGCTGGAACAAAAACCTAGGCTACTCCTGTTGCCACCCAGACACAACAGCAGGAGGAGAGAGTGCTGGCTGCAGGCTGTGGACTCAGGCCCTCCGCATGGCACTGCACTTGCCTCAGCCCTCAGCTTTGTGTGAGGGGCTGGTCCCACCGCCAAAGGTTGCCAAGTCCGCTAAGTTGGACTTATTAACATTAAAAATGTTTGCTCTGAAAAAAGTCAAGGAAATAAAATGACCATGATTGAATGGTAGGATTGAACTCTTCCCCTTTGGAATCTTATGCTACTTCCAGGTAGGTTGTGTCACAATTGAGATGAATTCTCCGATACCTTGCTGGTGTCTTGAGAATTGTATGGTGGTGTGAGGGATCCCCAGCCCCCATGGTGGAATTGGGTTTGGGAACCCAATTTATTATAAAAGCTCCCCAATTTCATCTATAGATTCAGTGTCAACCAAACCAGAATCTCAACAACCTCTACATGGATATTGCCAAGCTTATTGCAAAATTTACATTGAAATGCAAAGAAATAATAATAACAAAAACAGGTCTGAAAAAGTGAAAAACAGTTTGAAAGCTCATACTGCCTGATTTATATACTTCTAAAGCTGGAGTAATCAGTGGTATGTAGTATCAGTGAAAGAAACACAAGGATCAATGGAACAGCGTAAGGAGTCCAGGAATAAACCCACACAAATCTAGGTATTTTCAACTCACATGCAAAAGACCAATGTGGAAAGAGTAACCTCTTAAAGGAAAGGTGCTGAAACAGTTGGAAGACCACATGTTAAAAATATGTGTGAATACATACCTTACTCATTATACAAATATTAATTAAAATATATCACAGAAACTTAATGACATTTAGGAGAAAACATTCCATTTTAGAACAGTACTGACTGCCCAACATTAATGCTAGTTGAAAACTTTATTTCTTAAAAAAACATGGCAGGTTTTTTTAACAAACTTTATCTTTCAGTGCAGTTTTAGGTTCATAGCGAAACTGAGAGGAAGGCACAGAGATATACCTGCTCCCCCACATATACTTCATTTCCCTCATTATCAGTATTTCCCACTGGAGTGGTATATTGTTACTGATGGACCTACATTGACACATCAACATCCAAAGTCCATAGTTTACATTCGGTATCACTCTGGCTGTTTGTTATACCTTCTGTGGGTTTGAATAAATGTATAGTGACATGTATCCATCATTAAAATATCAGAGTCTCTGCTGTAAAAGTCCTCTGTATTCCACCTATTTATCTCTCCCCCTACTCCCCCACCCAACCCCCAATCTCAGACAACCACTGATCTTTTTACTTTCTCCATAGTTCTGTCTTGCATAATGGTTTCGTTTTGTTTTTCTTTACTACTTCTGTTTGCATCTTACTTGGGTTGTTTAGGTTGACCTGTGTTCCAGTTCCCTGATTCTGTATTTCTGTTGTCTACTTATGTCTTCATTTTTGTTAATGTGTTTTTGATTTCTACCATTTGATTCTTTTTTTTAATGTGTTCATTTTTTTAAAAGATTTTATTAATTTATTTTTAGAGAAAGGGGAAGGGAGGGAGACAGAGAGGGAGAGAAACAGCAATGTATGGTTGCCTCTCACATGGCCCTCACTGGGGACCTGGCCCGCAACCCAGGCATGTGCCCTGACTGGGAATCGAACCAGTGACCCTTTGGTTCCCAGCCCACGCTCAATCCATTGAGCTACACCAGCCAGGGCTCATTTGATTCTTTATTAGAATTTCCATCTCTATTCTGGTACTACATGTGTGATCTTGCCTGCTACGCTCATTTTTAATATAGTTTAGTTATTTTAAATTCTCTGTTCTCAAATCTAGTATTTGAGTCTGGTTTTAAAGTTTGCTTGCTCTTCAGTCTGTTTTTTGTCCCTTAGTTTTTGAATGTATTGTAAAGTTTGTTGAAAGTCAGACATGTTATATATAAGATAGTAGATACTGAAGTAAATCTTTTTTATTGTTTGAGAAAAGCACTTCTTTCCTTAGGCTATTAAAGTAGATTTTTTTGTATCAAACCAGTCAGGGCTGTTTTTGAAGCTTGTTACTGTGGTTTCCCTCAGTACACCAGAGAATTTGAACCTTTGTTTTTGTGTCCTTGCTTGGCTTTGGGTTTCCCACTTTGCACTGCTACCCAGAGAGTTCCTGTCTCCTTCAGCTTTCTCCTGTGAACATATTATTGGAGTTTTATTTGATGCTTTTTAGCATGTGGTTGAGGGGAGAGGGGTTTTCTCCACTGTTGATCTTTTAAATCAATTTTTAAACGATTTTATTTATTTAATTTTAGAAAGAGGAGAAGGGAGGGAGAAAGAGAGGGGGAGAAACATCATGTAGTTGCCTCTCGCAGATGCCCCACTGGGGACCTGGCCCACAATCCAGGCATGTGCCCTGACTGGGAATTAAACCAGCGACCCTTTGGTTCACAGGCGGCACTCAATTCACTGAGCCACACCAGCCCAGGCTCTACTGTTCTGATTAAGACTTGACGTTAAGCAGGCACTTTGCATTTGTGTCTTGGGGTATGGATTTCACAAGTCTTGCATCTTCAGATGTGATGCTATTTTCAGCATGTATTTCTGTTCCTTTTCTAGGGCTAAAGCTTTGTTTTTTTTTCTCCCCCTTACCCAGATACAGTTGCTTTCCACCAGTGGGTGTCCCCACATTGTGCACTTAGGCTTTTGTTCTTACAGGGGTTAGGCCTGGTAGTATTTTTGCTCTGTACTCTATTCCCAATGCTTTGGGCTCCAGGTTTTAACGATCTTCCTTTTATATTAAGAACTTTTTCTTCTTCGTTTGTAAGACAGAGGAGGGATGTATCTAGGCACAATTTCAGCCATAGTTGCTGCTCTCCTTTCCCAAAGAGCACCAAGGGAACCTTTTTCTGTGGTCTTTCCTGTAGTTACCTGTTGATAAAGACTGCAATGAGTGAGTGCAATGTGACCTCCATTTTGAAACCCAGAGGGGCTTCTCATTCTTATGGTAGCCCACACTTGACCTTTAGCAGTTTATTATAATTTTTAGTTTAACCTGTCTACCTGCTTTTATGTGACTTCCTGTGGCATTTGTTCCAGTAATCAAATGCTCAGATTCAGTTTTTCCCCTGCTGGTACCATCCCTTCTCTAAATTTCTATATCATTTTTTTGCCCATGACTTTATTTCTAAGGTCAAGAAAATCATGAACTTGTAGCTGTCAAGCCTTTTTTCTTCTCTAAGGGATGTAGTGATGCTGTTTCTAGATTTCCACATGTATGAGCTTTGTAATCTTTCTTATTTTTGCTTTTTTTCTCATTTCTCATTTTTGTCTTGCGTTATTTGAACCTATTTTAGTATTCCATTTTAATGTTCTTTTATACTTTTTAAAAAAGATTTTATTTACTTCATTTTTTAGAGAGGGAAAGGGAGAGGGAAACATCAACGTGTGGTTCCCTCTCACGCGCCCCCCACTGGAGACTTGGCCTGCAACCCAGGCATGTGCCCTGACTGGGTATTGAACCAACGACCCTTGGATTTGCAGGCTGGCACTCAACCACTAAGCCACACCAGCCAAGGCGTTCTTTTATACTTTTGATTATGTCTCAAATTTCCTTTGTTGCTTTAGGGATTATAATATACATACCTTGCAGAGTGCCCTTGGTGGTACCTGGGATCTGTCTCTTGCTTCAACAGGGTTTTGATAGAACAGACCCAGGGACGCCCCTTCTTCCAGCCTCTGACCACCCTCCAAACTCTTTTCCAGTCACCACCTTTGGAACCACCTCAGCCCCCAAAACCAGCCAACACCGTTTTTTGAGCTTAACTCCTCATTGCTGAACATGAGCTCCCAAATTCATCAGAGTTATTCCACCAGGTAGAGGCTCCAGTCAACCGCTTGGCCACCCTGCATCTGCGGGCCTCCTACACCTACCTCTCTCTGGGCTTCTATTTTGCACATGACGATGTGGCTCTGCAGGGCATGGGCCACTTCTTCTGGGACTGGTGGAAGAGAAGCACGGAAGTGCCAGGTGTGTGTTGAAGATGCAAAATCAGCATGTGGTCACGCCTTCTTCCAGAATGTGCAGAAGCTGTCCCAAGATGAGTGGGGTAAAACTCAGGATGCCATGGAACCCACCTTGGCCTTGGAGAAGAACCTGAACCAGGCCCTTTTGCATCTGTATGCCCTGCGTTCTGCCTGCACAGCCCCTCAGCTCTATGACTTCCTGGAGAACCACTTCCTGGATGAACGGGTGAAACACATCAGGAAGATGAGCCACACCTGGCTCACCTCTGTAGGCGGTGGGGCCCCCAGGCTGGGCTGGGCAAGTATCTCTTCCAAAGGTTCACCCTTGGGCTTGGCTAGGAGCCTTTGGAGCCCAGAGGACTTTGAGGGGGGCCTCTCTGCATCCCCCTGGTGTCTGGCTTCTGCCTGAGCCTCTCCCTACAACCACTAGGCATCCTTTCACCACCATGGAGCCGGCTCCCATGCCTTGGACCAAATGGAAACAATCAAGCTTTTTGTAGCAAAAGAAAAAAAATTATATATAAAGTAAAATAGATATTATTTATATATAAATTAAAGTATAATTTATATATACATTAAAATATATTTATATAAACTAAAAGCATATATTTATATAAATATAAAAGTATATTTATATATAAGTTTATATATAAATATGTTTTTATATAATATATATAATAAATACATACAGATTTAAAGCTTTACCATTTCAAGTAAAACTGAAAGAAGCCTTTACATTCATGTAGATCTGTTTGTATTTCCCCCTTGATTTTTTCAATAGTTGCCATGTATTTTATATATTTGAAAGCTTACCAGACTGTTAAGATTTCTGCTTTCAAGAATCGTACATATTTTAAAGAACTGAAATAGGGGAAATATAGTCCTGTATATTTACTCAGTCATTTACTAGTTCTGTTGTCCTTCTTTTATTCCTAAAAATACCAGGTTCCCCTTGATGTATCATTTACCTCTAGACTAAAGAACTCTATCATTTCATCTCAATTCTGCTTGAAATAAACTCTTTATTTTTCTTTATCTAAGAAAGTGTTCATTTCACCGTCATTCCTGAAGGACATTTTCACTGCATTAAGAGGTGTTAGGTGATGGCTTTTCTTCTTTCAGCACTTTAAAAGATGTTTTTCTGCCATGTTTGTCCTTCACAGTTTCTGATGAGAAATTTGCAGCTGTTTGAATCATTGTTTCCTCGTATGAAATGTGTTGTGTTTTGTAGCTGCTTCCAAACTTTTTTTCTATAATTTTGTTTTAGCAGTTGGACTGTGATATTTCTGGGTGTGTTCTTCTTTCGGCGTATTTTGTTTGAGTTTGCTGAAGTGGTTAAATATGTGAACTTACCTTGTATCAAATTTGGGAAGTTTTACTTGTATGCTAGACATTTTGATATTGGTCCTGAGACTCTGTTTTGTTTCAGCCTTTGGTGGTGGTGGTTCTGTTGCTCACATTGGCTCTTTTGCCCTGTTTCCATTCTGTTATTAAGATCTCAAGTGAATTTTTAAATTGTAGATGTAATTTTTAGTTAAAATTTTCTATTTTTCAGTGTTATTGAGGTATAATATACCATAAAAATTATCCACTGTATGTGCACAATTCCTTTGTTTTTTAGTAAATTTGTGTAGTGTGCAGCCACCACAGTCCAGTTTTAGGGTATTTTATTATTTCCAAAAATTACCTCAAGCCCGTTTTATAATCAGTCCTATTCCCATCCCCAGTACCAGGGTACCACTGATCTCTGTCTTAAGATTTGCCTTTCCTGACTGTTTTCATATAAATGAAACGTGTACTATTTATTATATTGAGTTTGGTCCCCTTCACTTACTAAAATCTTTTTTGAGGTTTATTTTTGTGGTAGCATATATCAGTATTTTATTCCCTTTTTAGAGCTGAATATTATTCAGTTTCATAAATATAAGAGTTTTGTTTATCTATTCAGCACTTAATAGAAAATTGAAATTTTCCCCCTTTTTCCCTCTTGGCTAATATTAATAAGTGCTGTTATGATCATTGATATATATGTCCTTGTATATTTTCATTTTTCTTACATAGATTATTTAGCATAGAATACTGGATTATAGGGTAAGTATTTATTTAGCTTTTAAAGAAACTGCCAAGCTGTTTTCCAGAGTGGCTGTAGTATTTTACATTCCCACCTGCAATATATGAGAGTTTACATTCTTCCATATCCTCATCATAACTTGTTACTGCCTATCTTTTTTATTATAACCATTTTAGTTTGTATGAAGTGGCATTTCATTGTGGTTTCATTTTCCATTTTCTTTTTAAGATTTTTTTTTATTTTTATTTATTTTTAGAGAGAGGGGAAGGGAGGGAGACAGAGAGGGAGAGAAACAGCAATGTATGGTTGCCTCTCACATGGCCCTCACGAGGACCTGGCCTGCAACCTAGGCATGTGCCCCGACTGGGAATCGAACCGGGACTGCTTGGTTCCCAGCCCGCGCTCAATCCACTGAGCTACACCAGCCAGGGCCTCATTTTCCATTTTCTTAAGCTCCAGTGAGATTGAGCAATTTTTCATTTGCTTATTGCTCATTCATATGTATTCAGTGGACTATCATTTAAATCCTTTCTCCACTTGTAATTTTTTTCCTTAATGCATTGTAAGATATGTCTATATCTGTAGATAGATATAGATAGGTAGATATGGACACATGTCCTTTATCATAAACATGGTTTACAGATATTTTTTTCCCACTACATGGCTTGTCTTTTCATTTTCTATAGTGTCTATCTAGCATTAAAATTTTTAATTTTGATGCAGTCCAGTATATCAGTTATTTTCTGTATCTGATCTTTGATCAATGCCATACTGTCTTGATTGCATTTGCTTTAAAGCAAGTTTAAAAATATAGTAATGAAAGACCTGCTGCTTTGTTGTTTTTAAAAATTGTTTTGGTTGTTCTGCATCCCTTGCATTTAGGATCCGCTTGCCGTTTTCCATTTTGAAAAGAAGCCTGCTGGGATTTTGATGAGGATTGCATTGACTCTATAGATGAGGTTGGCGAGTGTTGTCTTCATAATAATAATGCATCTTCCAGTCCAATCATAATAATAATGCACCTTCCAAGTCTCTTTTTTGTGTGATTTTTTTTTAAACTTTTTTTTTTTAAGATTTATTTTTATTTATTTTTAGAGAGAGGGGAAGGGAGGGAAAAAGAGAGGGAGAGAAACAGCAATGTATGGTTGCCTCTCACATGGCCCTCACAGGGACCTGGCCCGCAACCCAGGCATGTGCCCTGACTAGGAATCGAACCGGGACCGCTTGGTTCCCAGCCCGCGCTCAATCCACTGAGCTACACCAGCCAGGGCGATTTTTTTTTTTTTTTAACTTTTCAATTAAAGTTGACATTCAAGATTATTTTATATTACTTTTTAGGCTTATAGCATCATGGTCAGGAATTCACTTAATTCACCAAGTGTTCCCCCTGATAAGTCCAGCACCCACTTGGCACCATACATAGTTATTATGATATTATTGACCATATTCCCTATGATGTATTTTATATTCTTGGGTCAGTGTAAGAAACGTCCAGACCTGTAGCAAATTTTTATGAGTTTATCTGAGCCACACTGAGGACAATCGATGAGAAGCAAAATCTCAACAGACTGAAAACATTAGAGAATGACAGTTTTGTAGATTATTTTATACATTAGAGTCAGGCAGGGAGATGTAAGGAGGGTTGCATGAAATCCTTTGGTGGTAGATTAAGGGGGCGGGAGAGAGCAAAGGGGAAATGTCTGAGATAGGATAAAGAGTGAAATGGAGAGATATGTACTCCTTTACATTGTGAGTACAAGATAGTTAATAATTAACATTTACAGCAGACAGAGATGGCAGACAGGTAACAAGATAACAGTGAGTTGGTCTAATACTCTGGTGGGCTTGTGCTCTGGTGCAGAGGGTATGCCCTGAGGAGTCAAGAAAAGAAGAAATACTGTCATCTTGTCCTGCCCATGTAAATTCAGATTAATGTGACCTGAACCCAGTAAATTCAATTTAAAAATATAACATAAATTTTATGCTAATAAAACTGTTTTACTGTTTGATATCCGTTATCTCAAAAGTGAAAATTACTTAATTGTTGGTCTAATGTGAACCTAGATTTTATAATAAGGTCAAATATGATAAAGCAAGTTTTCAGTTAAAAAAAAGGAGAGAGATTACTCTTTACATTTCAAAGGTGTATTTTCTTAGGTGCAAAAACAGGATAGACAGGCTCACTTACAATAAAGATCGACCTTTGTTAGAGAAATTACAGGCCCAGGACTTGACTACCTATCATGCCTTGCTTTCAGTTAGGAATTTTTGTGTTCAGATAATCCTATGTGTTTATTTTCATTCAGCCTCTGAGTTTGTAGGGCCCTCCGTGCTGGCCTCTCCTGAGCGTCTCAGGTTTAGTATATGGCCCCTTTTTTTCCTCCATACCTATGACTATTTTGTAACTACCAATTCGTAAGTTTAATTCCTTCACTTTTTACACCCAACCCCCCTCTCTCCCCTCTCATCTGACAACCATCACTTTTTTCTTTGTATTATTTCTAGCTGAGCCACTTGTGATTTTAATGGCCCGAGTATTTTTGGCAGTTAGAATTAAATAATTTAATTCTTAATTAGGCCTTCGTTCACATGTTAAAGACTTCCTGCTCAACTTTTGTTTCCAGAAATGTTAGTCATTAAGTTGCTGATGTGCTGTCTCTTTGTCAAGCAGTGGGGGATAACTTCAGGGTCTGGAGGAGAATTTTTGAGTTTGTTTTACAGAAGTAAAGAACGTCTTCAAAGCAGCTGTGACCAGCTGCTGAGCCTGCAAGCCTCTGCATAATCAAGAAAATTAAATGATTACTGGCTGCTTGCAGGCCAGAATATAGCTCCTGCTACTTCACCTGCTTCCTTCCCTTTAAAACTCTTCTGCTTGGTCTGGAACTTTGGATTTGATGTTTGGACATTAGTCAGCCGTCTTTCCAGGCTGTTGGTTTCCAGAATAAAGCATATTTTCTTTTCAACCCAACGCTTGTCTCTCAGTATTCGTTTTTGAGTGACCAAGACCTAAACTTGGGTTTTTCAGTACCCCTTTGAGTCTGTGTCAGTTTTCTTTATCTCTTCTTTTGTTAAATTTATTTTGAAATGTTTTGTTCTTTTTGATACTATTCAGAATGGGATTTCCTTTTTTTTTTAAGAAAAGATTTTATTCACTTTTAGAAAAAGAAGAAGGGAGGGAGAGACTGAGGGAAACTTCAGTATATGAGAGAAACATCCATTGGTTGCCTCTCTCATGCCCCCAATCAGGAGTCTGGCCTGAAGCCCAGGCATGTGCCCTGACTGGGATTCAAACTGGCGATGCTTTGGTTCACAGGCTGGCACTCAATCCACTGAGCCACAGCAGCCAGTGCTACTTTAGCAAATTTAAAGTATACATAGGCATGTTATTAATTATAATTACCATGTTGTGCATTAGATTCTCAAAACTTACTCGTCTTGTATGTGAACATTTGTACGCTTTGACCTACATCTATCTCCCCATTTCCTGTTCCTCCTAGTGCATGGCAACCACCATTCTACTCTGTATCTATGAAGTTGACTTTTTAAAAAAAGACTCTATATAAATAGCATAGTGAACTTGTCTTTCTCTGTCTAGAATTATTTCACTTAGAATAACGCCATCCAGGTTGTAGCAAATGGCAGTATTTCCTTTTTTTTTTAATGGCTGCACAATATTCCAATGTGAGTACATACAACATTTTTATTATCCAGTCAGGTCATTTCCATATATTGGCAGTTGTGAATAATGCTGCAGTGCACGTGGGTATGCAAATGTCTCTGACAAAGTATCCAAAATATATAAAGAACTCATACAATTCAACACCAAACAAACAATTCAATTAAAAAATGGGCAGAGGACCCGAACAGACATCTCTCTGAAGAAGACATATAAATGGCCAAAAGATATATAAAGATGTTCAGCTTCACTAGCTAGTAGGGAAATGCAAATCAAAACTCACACCTATTGGCACTGCTGTTATCAAAAAAAAAACAACAGCAAGTGTTTAGGAGGTTCTTTGCGCATTTTTATTAGGTTGTTTGGGGGATTTTTTGAAGTATTTTGGTTATTAGTCCTTTATTAGGATATGGCTTCAAATATTTTCTCATATTCTAAAGTTTGACTTTCAATTTGTTTGTTTTCTTTGCTGTGCAGAAAAGCCTTTTGGTTTGATGTAGTCCCACTTGTTTATTTTAAGCTTTTGTTTCCTGTGCTTTGGAGTCATATCCAAAAAATTGTTGCTGAGGCAAGTGTGAAGAAGTTTATTATTTAGTTTTTCTACAAGTTTTAAAGTTTCAGGTATTTCTTTTCAGTCATTAATCTACTTTGAGTTAATTTTTTTAAGTGGTATAAGATAGGTTATGCAGTTTCATTTTTGTTATGTGGATATCCAGTTTTTCTAATACTATTTATTGAAGGCACTATATGCATTGTGTGTTTTTTGGTGCCCTTGTCTGAGATTAGTTGACTTTGTATGCACGGGTTTATTTCTGGGCTCTTGATTCTGTTCCATTGGTTTAAGTGCCTGTTTTTATGCCTGTACTGTGCTGTGTTGCTTACTATTCCTTTATAATATAGTTTGAAATCAGGAAGTCTGATGCCTTGAGTTTTGTTCTTTTTTTCTCAGGATTGCTGGCTATTAGGGGTTGTGGTTCCGTATAAATTTTAGGATAGTTTTTCCTGTGTCTGTGAAAAATGTCATTGGAATTTTGATAGGGATTGCATTGGATCTATAGGTCACTTTTAGGCAGTGTGGAAACATTAACTATTAATTCTTCAAGAACACATTTTTTCATTTATTTGTATCTTCATTTTTTTTGATGTCTTTCAGTTTCAGTATACCTATCTTTCACCTCTTTATTTAAATTTATTCCTAAGTATTTCATTTAAAAAACTCATATCCAGGTATTTTAATTAGGGAAATCCTATTATAAAATTATAAATTGTGTATCACTTTCTTTTACACAGTATTTATTTAATTTATTTTTCTATCTACATTTTTAATTGTTTATTCTATTACAGTTGTCCCAATTTTTCCTTTTTGTCCCCCTCCAGCCAGCCCGCCCTTCTCTCCCACAGTCGATCCACTCTCTGTTGTGCATGTCATTCATGGGTCATCCATACATGTTCTTTGACTAATCCCTTCTCATTCCTTCCACTATCACCCCCTCCCTTCCTCCCCTCCTACAGTTATCAATCAGTATGTTCCATGTTTCCATGTCTCTGGTTCAATTTCTCTCATTAGTTTATTTTGTTCATTAGATTCCAGTTATTAGTGAGGTCATATGGTATTTGTCTTTCACCAACTAGCTTATTTCACTTAGCATAAAGAATCCTGAAACACCAATTTATAAGAACTTATGCACCCTTCTGTTCATAGCAGTGCTATTTACAATAGCCAAGTGTTGGAAACAGCCCAAGAGCCCACCAGTAGATGACTGGGTTAAAAACTGTGGTATAACCCTGGCTGGTGTAGCTCAGTGCATTGAGTGCAGGCTGTGAACCAAAGGGTCACCAGTTTGATTCCCAGTCAGGGCACATGCCTGGGTTACAGGCCAGGTTCCCAGTTTGGGGTGCGGGAGATGCAACCGCACATTGATATTTATCTCCCTGTTTCTCCTTCTCTTCACCTCTCTCTAAAAATGAATAAATAAAATCTTTAAAAAAACTGTAGTACATTCACACAATAGAATACTACACAGCAGAAAGAAAGAAGGGATTCCTACCTCTAGTGACAGCATGGATGGAATGGGAGTATTTTATTTTTTGATGCTATTATAAATGAGATTGTCTTAATATCACTTTCAGATAATTTTTGTATATCTATGGAAATACAACTGTTCTTCATGTTAATTTCATAGCCTGTAGCTATATTGAATTTATTTATTCTAACAGTTTTTATTGGAGTTTAAAATTTTATGTATGAAATTCATATCAACTGCAGAAACAGGTTTATTTCTGTTTCATGTGTGTTTATTTCTGGGCTCTCTATTCTGTTTTATTTTTGAACTATATGTTTGTTTTTATGCTTTTTTTAAAAAGATTTTATTTATTTTTAGAGAGGGGAAGGGAGGGAGAAAGAGATAGAGAGAAACATCAATGTGTGGTTGCCTCTCACGTGGCCCCCACTGGGGACCTGGCCTGCAACCCAGGCATGTGCCCCGACTGGAAATCGAACCTGCGACCCTTTGGTTTGCAGCCTGCGCTCAATCCACTGAGCTACACCAGCCAGGGCTCCATTTGATTATTGATGGGCATTTAGGTTGCTTTCATATGCTTACTTTTTAATGCTGTGATGAACATATGGGTGCAAATGCCTATTCAAATTAGTGTTTTGGGTTTCTTCAGATAAATACCCAGAAATGGAATTGCTGGGTCCTTATGTCTCTTGTTATAGCCTTATTTTGAAGTCTGTTTTGTCTGGTATATGTAGTCCCACCCCAACTTTTTGCTTGTTTCCATTTTGATAAACTATCTTTTTCTATCCCTTTACTTTCAGTTGTATTGTGTCTTTTTGATCTGAAGTGCGTCTCTGATTCTGAAGGCAGGTAGTCAAGAAGCATTCTAGATGTCTGTCTCAAAATCATCTTCAGATAGAGTGAAGGCAGGCAGTTCCAATCTTGATAGATTCTCCTGGCCAATTGTATAAATGTCTCTAGTGATCTTTGTGCAAAAGGCAGGATGATTGTTTATAAATGAGTTGTTGTGGTGACTTCTCTGAAGTCTACATCAAGTTGTCCCACTTTAACTTGGAGAGCTTTAGGAATTGGCAAGTTTTATTTCTCAATGATTTCAAGTCAAAGGATAGGAAAATTAAAATGTTAGTTTGGAGCGTTGCATCCAAAGATTTATTAAAACTAAGAAAATTCAGGATCCAGTCTAATTTATAGATAGAATTTTTTTTTTTTTTTAAAAACTCAAGAGACAATGAACAGCACTAGACTCTAATATCCACAAGGGTATATTACAGTTTCTGTCAAAACAATTTTTCTTTCTAAAATGACCCTTATATTTTTAATATATACATTTTATTGATTATGTTATTACACTTGTCCCATTTTACCCCCTTTATTCCCCTCCGCCCTGCACACCTCCCTCCCACCCACATTCCACCCCTTTAGTTCTTGTTCATGGGTCACATGCATAAGTTCTTTGGCTTCTACATTTCCTATACTATTCCAAACCTCCCCCTGTCTGTTCTCTACCTACCGTTTATGCTACTTATTCCCTGTACCTTTTTCCCCTCTCTCCACCTCCCACTCCCCTGTTGATAACCCTCTATGTCTTATATATAACCCTTTAACATTTCATATAATAAAGGCTGGGTGATGATGAACTGCTTGAACTTGACCTTATCTGAGAAGCACTTTATCTGCCCTTCCATTCTAAATGAAAGTTTTGCTGGATAGAGTATTCTTGGATGTAGGTCCTTGCCTTTCATGACTTGGTATACTTCTTTCCAGCCCCTTCTTGCCTATAAGGTCTCTTTTGCAAAATCAGCTGACAGTCTTATGGGAACTCCTTTGTGGGTGATTGTCTCCTTTTCTCTTGCTGCTTCTAAGGTTCTCTCCTTATTTTTAATCTTGGGTAATGTAATTATGATGTGCCTTGGTATGTTCCTCTTTGGGTCCAACTTCTGTGGGACTCTCTGAGCTTCCTGGACTTCCTGGAAGTCTATTTCCTTTGCCAGATTGGGGAAATTCTCCTCCATTATTTGTTCAAATAAGTTTTCAATTGTTGCTCTTCCTCTTCTCCTTCCGGTACCTTTATAATTCGGATGTTGGAATGTTTAAAGATGTCCTGGAGGTTCCTAAGCCTCTCCTCATTTTTTTGAATTCTTGTTTCTTCATCTTTTCTGGTTGCATGGTTCTTTCTTCCTTCTGGTCCACATCGTTGATTTGAGTCCCAGTTCCCTTCCCTTCACTATTGGTTCCCTGTCCATTTTCCTTTATTTCGCTTAGCGTAGCATTCATTTTTTCATCTAATTCACGACCAAATTCAACCAATTCTGTGAGCATCCTGATTACCAGTGTTTTGAACTGTGCATCTGATAGGTTGGCTATCTCTTCATGGCTTAGTTGTATTTTTTCTGGAGGTTGATCTGATCTTTCATTTGGGCCATTTTTTTTCTCGGCGTGCCTGTTACGTACAGGGGGCGGAGCCTTAGGTGTTCACCATGGCAGGGTAACCCACGTCACTGCGTTGTGATGCTGTATGTGGGGGAGGGGTCTGAGAGGGAACAATGGCGCTTGCTCCGCTCTCTGCTGGCTTTCAGTCACTTCCCCTGCTACCCACAAGCAACTTGGGCCCTTCTGTGCTGATTCCTGGGTGGATGGGCTTGCGTACGTTCTAGGACCCTGTGGTTCTCTCCAATGAACTCTCCTGTGAGGCTGGGAGTTCCTCCCACTGCTGCCTCAACCCCCGCAGTTGTGTTTTCAATCAGTGGTTTGAGGCTTTATTTCCCTGTGCTGGAGCCCTGTGTTGCGCAGCCTGTTTTGCTCCCTAGTTGTTCCTTTATCCACACACAAATGTGGGACCGCCTGCTCCACCAGCCACGGTCCCACAGGGTCCGCCTGCTGCCACCTTTCCAAGAACCCTCTCGACCTGGCTGCACACCTCCGCCCCACCTACCAGTCTGGATGAACGTGTCCTCTTTAACTCCTTCGTTGTCGGACTTCCATACAGCTCGATTTTCTGTCAGTTCTGGTTGTTTTTTGTTTTTAAATTGTTGTTGACCCTCTTTTGGTTGTGTGAGGAGGCACAGTGTGTCTACCTACGACTCCATCTTGGCCGGAAGTGACCTTTATTTTTTAAATCTGAGATAGACAAATTTAGACAAATTTATTTGCAAAATAATTTTAGTTTCAATAAAGTTGGCCCGATCATTTGTATGAGATTATTTGCAGGAATTGTAATTAACCACATAGATTCCTTTAAATCTGCTTTACTGGAATTTTTTATAAGGAGTCTTTAGATTAAACTTAAAATGTTCTTTCAAGGCCAGAAAAAGCCAACCTACATACTTAGCATCAGACTTGGCCTGCAATACCTTTAGATTTGCAATTAATTATTCTTCTCGAGGTTCCTGGTGTATCATTAGATTCTGTTCTTGTATCTCCCAGTAACCAACCTTTGATTCTTACTTGAAAAAAGTAGTATAAATCATGTTAAACAGGGTACCAGGATGCTTTCCTTGGGGCCTTTATTGGCTTTCAAAGTCAGTCTTAATTCCTTAAAGCTTTTTGGTCATATTGAGTCTGTGTATGTCTCTCTCAAATATAACATTCCAGTCAAAGCCTTATGTCCTATTATAAAGAGAACAGATTCTCATTTAATTTATGAAAACAAACATTGTCATGAAGTAAAAATACTCATTAAGAGTTTTTAAATTCGGGAGGGATCAGGTAGGGAGAAAAATGTGAGTGTTTAAATCCTGTTTATAACATTGTCTTTTAACCAAATTGCTAAGTCACAGGTAGTTTGAGAGAAAGAAGTTTTCCTTTACCTGGAAATCAAAGGATTAAAGAAAAATCAGCAATTTCAAGCAAAAATTTAAAAAATTTATTCATTTGCCTCAGTTTATTTAATGTTATGTAATTTAACTTGTTTTGCTTGAATCCAGTTTTTCTATTAGTTATCTCTACTTTGCCTGACAATTGAGGGCGATAGTCTCAATGATAATTCCAAGAAGTTTGCAAAGCTGTTCATCAAGACTCGTATGGTTTGCTCAGTGAAGTGGGTGTGTCAGTCACTAGAGAGTGTGGAAGGTATACCCCAAGTGAGAAGCAATTTCTTGGCCATTGTGAGGGCATCAGCCTCGCAGCAGGGGAAAGCTTCAACTTACCCAGAAAACATACGCACAACAATGAGAACCTCCTGATAACCCAAACTTTGTGGCTGTTGAATGAAGTCCAGCTTAAATGTAGTAAGGTGGATGAAGAAATGTAAAAAGCCAAAAAAAAAAAAAAAAAAGGCCAGGGATCCTGGAAGAACCAAGTGACCAAAGTGACCATCTTGGGGTTGTCATGCCCCCAACTATTCATGTATTTTTTTAAATTTATTTTTTAGAGAGAGGGGAAGGGAGGGAGACAGAGAGGGAGAGAAACATCAATGTGTGGTTGCCTCTCACATGGCCCTCACGGGGACCTGGCCTGCAACCGAGGCATGTGCCCTGACTGGGAATCGAACCGGGACCGCTTGGTTCCCAGCCCGCGCTCAATGCACTGAGCTACACCAGCCAGGGCCTATTCATGTATTTTATAGGTCTTGTTTACCCTTCTTAATGTCTCCGCTTCAGGAGCAGACTGTTGCCATGTTGCCAAGACAGCAGAAGGGCAAGAGTCTGGCACATGAGGGGGCCGTTTGGCCAGACCAGATGGGACTCCATCCTCATGTGCTGCAATGCGAGACTCAGGTTCAGTCCTTCCATTGTGTCCCTCAGTTTTGGTGACTGACACCTGGTGCAGGACATCTCAGATTTCTAGGAATTTCACAAAATTTCTGGAACATTTATAACATAGACTTACACAAATACAACATAAAGAAGGCTCAATGTTGTTTCTTATTTGTCAGTGTTTCCCACACCATTTCAACACACCAAAAATAAGCCTAACTAGGTAAGTATTTCTCTTGTGTAAGGAGAGAAAACAAATCTTTTGAGGTGTTCCAGGAGCCCTCTGGAATAAACCTCAAAGTTATTCCGAGGTCAAGAGTCTATTTATAATTTAAAGTATGGAAGTCTGTCAAAATGCCAGGTTTGGACATTTGACTATATAGGATCATATGTCATTATGCAGCAATACTTAATTATGCATTTATCTAAAGTGGCTATATAACATGTCAAACGTACAGAAATTTAATTGTTAGCAAAACTTAGTACTCTTACTATTGAGGTGATTCAGTTTTCTTAAGTATTGAAGGATCTGAATGAAACAAGACAGAAAATTATTTTGATAGAACACAGGATAATTTTTGCTTTTTATACAGACTATTTTTTTACAATACCAGAAGACCAAGAGTCCTTTTACCAGAGAGAGAACAGTGAAACTCTAATTTTGCATCAGCTTATTTTTGATATTTAAATTCACTTACTTGATGAAAATTTCCTTCTTAGGATTCCTTTTCAGAAACCTTCTATATCTTTCCTTTTCCGTATTCACATTTTTGTCCTTTTCCCCCCTCTTTCCCATTGTAAGACAGCCATCCTTACTTTAGGACACAATTAATTTATTTTCCCTCAAAAATACATCTTTATATCTCTCATAGCTCCCCTTTTTAAATAACAAAACATTTTATTTTCCTTATATACACACTTGTTGTCCTTAATATTATTAATTTTTTATAGCTTTAATTACATACTAGAATTCTTAACCTTAAAACTGATCTTTATTTCTACAGAATCTAAGAAATTAGCAATTGTGAACTGTTACATTAGTAGTTTTTAGATTGATGTATTTATTAACACATATCATAATTTTTAGAAATATGTATTAGCTCATAGCACAATTATTTAACTGTGGCACAAGATATTTTTACTAATAGACCCAAATATCTTTTTCTGTAATAAGAAGCAAAAAGTAGATAAACCTATGTTCAGTAGTTAATGTTTCATTATTTATCTATTTGGAAATGGTCTAGACAGTCAATGAATAGTCATTTAATTTATCTAACAAAGCTTTTTAAAGTTTCAAGTTACAAAAAACATTTAGATTATTTTTAACAATATAATTATTGCTGAAGAGTTCACCTAAGAATAAGCTTTTTATCCTACTTACATTTATTTAATTTACTTTTTCCAAACAATTAAGGTAAAATTTCATATGAAAATGTCTTCATATTGCCCTGGCTGGTGTAGCTCAGTGAATTGAGCGCGGGCTGAGAACCAAAGGGTCGCTGGTTCGATTCCCAGTCAGGGCACATGCCTGAGTTGCGGGCCAGGTCCCCAGTGAGGGCCATGTGAGAGGCAACCATACATTGCTGTTTCTCTCCCTCTCTGTCTCCCTCCCTTCCACTCTCTCTAAAAATAAATAAAATCTTTAAAAAAATTTTCTTCATATCAAGTTACAGTATTTTTCATTAATTTGCTGTATTATTTTCCATACAAAAAACTAATCATCCTATGATTTTGCATCATCCTATATTTGCCCTTGGCAAAGGAGATTTGGAACCACAAAAGCAGGTTGTGCTCTCTAGAACACTGTAGTCTCCCATATTTTTTGATCAGTCTTTGGAATTAGGGATAAAGATAGGTAGGCTTGATCTGGCTTGACTTGCTTCTAGAGCTGCATTTCTGGTTTCACAAAACTGTGTAAGATAACAACTGCTCTCAAAATTTGGGTTGAAACTTTGTAGTTCATAGGTTGACCTACCTGTCTAACTACTCAACTTAAGAAACATTCAAACCTGTAGAGAAGTTTTGTGAGTTTATTTGAGCCAAACTGACTACAAGTGCTAGGAAGCAAAACTTCAACCAGTTGAGAAAATGCTCTGGAGAATAGCAGTTTTGCACCTTATTTTATATATTACAATCAAACGAAGAGGCATAAGGGGGTTACAGAAATCCACTGGTGAAGGATGGGGAGAATGGGAGGAAGCAGAGCAGGGAAACATTTGGGGCTGGATAAAAAGTGAAATGATAGACCAATCTTTTACCTAGGTGGGTATTGCCAACAGTCAACAATTAACATGATAACAGTAACAATGAGGGGATTTGTCTTCTTCCCCTAGTGAGGTGCTTGTGCCTAGAGGGGTCCAATAAAGGAAATTTGACTTTCTAAAGGTATATTATCATAGATACAAAAAGACAGCAGACAGGCTCAGTTAAGGTAGAGATTGACCTTTGTTAGGGAAAAATACTGGCCTAGGGCAATGCCTATTGGCCCTGAACGGCTTTTAGTTAGAAAGTTTTAATTTCAGACCTTCCCCTGTGGTTACTTTAAGTCTCTGAGTTTGTAAGGCTGCGAAGCAGGCCTCCCAGGAGCTTGTCAGGTTTTGCATGTGTTCCTTTTTCTTCACACTGCATAATCTGTAATTTGTTTGCCCCACTCACTGAGTGTGTAGTTTTATTTTAGCTTAGGGAGGGCCTGAAAATATAAAAAAATCCTGCCAGGCTGTGACAATTCGTTTCCAATTTGTCTAAATTTCTGATCGAAAAATATTGAATCCTTTCAAGTATCTTGTCAGATTTCAGCTGAGACAAACAATAAATATTTCTGGCAATAAATATTATTAAAGAATTCAATGGACCCTGGCTGGTGTAGCTCAGTGAATTGAGCACGGGCTGGGAACCAGACGGTCCTGCTTCGATTCCCATTCAGGGCACATGCCTGGGTTGCGGGCCAGGTCCCCAGTGAGGGCCATGAAAGAGGCAACCATACATTGCTGTTTCTCTCCCTCTCTTTCTCCATCCCTTCCCCTCTCTCTGAAAATAAATAAATAAAATATTAAAAAAAAAAAAAAAAGAATTCAATGGACCCAAGAGGGCATAAAGACCTACCAGAGTCTTTCCCTCTGATAGCCAAAAGAAAGAACTGACAGCCTCCATGGCCCAGTTCCACAATGAGACACAGTGTCTACTTCTACAGTACTTTTAGGTAAAACAGATGCCGTCAATTAAAATTGTTATTAACTTCTTTTTCTAATGTAAAGCCTGTTTAAATGTTGTGATTTTCCAAATCTTACAATCTTTACATTTCCATATTTTTTAAAATCTAATTGTACCCTCAGTCAGGGCTTTACCCATGGCTTTTGTTATCACAGTTCAGGAATTCCCATATGAAGGGGTATTGAAAATTTCTCTTTCTAGCTCCTTGTCATTTTTTCTACTCTAGAGTTAAAACGCTTTGTGTCCTCATTGAGGAGTCAAGCCAAGGACCCTGGACCTGTTATCAATCTTTAACTTGATTTAACCAGCCTGTTTCCTCAAGGGATTGCTGGTCAGGTTTCTTATTGTAATTCCTTCCTTCTAGTCTTTGCAATTTCGCCACACTGGAGTAAATGTAGCAGAATTATTTGGGACCTTTTAATTTGGGAGGATAAACAGGTGGTCACCTTGGCCCATTCAGCCTTTGGTAGTGGTGTGCTAAAACTTTTTTAACCTCATTAATGTCAATGTTATTTAGCTCATTTTTTTTCTAATTGGCAAATTCCTCATAATAAACATTGTGATTTTAAATTATAATTTCTTTGAGGGCTGGCAGCAGTTTGGTAGGACCTTAGCCATAAATGACGTTTATTCCACATTTCTGTCTGGGCACGTTTTGGAGTTTCCAGCCTGAGTGACCAAGTCAAGTTCTTAGATACAAAATTTCTAGGTTGTCTTTTAGTAACATTTTATCATTCTTTTATCTTTCTTCTTAAGTGCTGGACAAATTAAATTTCCAATGTTGTGACCTTTACAATATCTGCAAATGTCTAAGAGTAAATAGGGAGGTGTCTAAGTGGACTTTGATTTTTATTCTAATTTCTGTCTTTCAGTCTGATTAAGGAGAATTTTTTAAATTTATTGAGATGAGCCCTGGCTGGTGTAGCTCAGTGGATTGAGCACAGGCTGTGAACCGTAGGGTTGCTGGTTCGATTCCCAGTCAGGGCACATGCCTGGGTTGCAGGCCAGCTCCCCAGTGGGAGCCACATGAGAGGCAACCACACATTGATGTTTCTCTCCCTCTCTTTCTCCCTCCCTTCCCTTCTGTCTAAAAATAAATAAATAAATAAAATCTTTAAGAAAATTTATTGAGATGACATTGGTCAATAAAATGATAGGTTTCAGGTGTACGGTTCTTTACACTCTCTCTCCTGACAGCCATCATTCTGTTCTCCATCTATGAGTCTGTCCCCATTGTGCTTGTTACTTCAGTTTGTTCATTAGATTCCACATATGAGTGAAGTCATATGGTACTTGTCTTTCTCTGTCTGGCTTATTTCACTTAGCATAATGCTCTCCAGGTCCATTCATGCTGTTGCGAAGGGCAAGATTTCCTTCTTTTTTATGACCAAGTAATATTCCATTGTGTAACTATACCACAGTTTTTACTTGTACTCATGTACTCATGGATACTTGGGTTGCTTTCAAGTCTTGACTATTATAAGTAACACTACAATGAACATAGGGGTGCATATATTGTTTTGAATTAGTGTTTCAGGTTTCTTAGGATATATTCCCAGAAGTAGAAATTTTGGGTCATAAGAGAGTTTTGTTTTTAATATTTGTAGTAACTCCATACTATTTTCCACAGTGGCTACACCAATGTGTATTCCCACCAACAGTGCATGAGGGCTCCCCTTTCTCCTCATTTTTGCCAACACTTGTTGATTTTCGTTTATTGATTTAAAGATGTTATTTATTTGTTTTTAGAGAGAAGGGAAGGGAGGGAGAAAGATAAGAGAAACATCAGTGTGTGAGAGGAACAATGATTGGTTGCCTCTTGCACTCTCCCCAACTGGGGACCTGGTTTTTAACCCAGGCATGTACCCTGACTGGGAATAGAACTGGTGACCTTTTGGTTTGTGGGATAACACACAACCCACTGAACCACATCCATCACGGCTGGTTTTTTATTTATTGATGGTAGGTATTCTGACAAGTGTGAGATGATCTCATTGTGGTTTTAGTTTGCATTTCTCTGAATTTTAGTGAGTTTGAGCATTGTTTCATATGTCTATTGGCCATCTGTATGTCCTCTTTGGAGAAGTGTGTATTCAGGTCCTTTTATCTATTTTTCAATTGGATTGTTTGTCTTCTTGGTGTTGACTTGTGTAAGTTTTTTGTTCATTTTGGAAATTAACCTGTTATCAGGTGTATCATTGGTGAACATGTTCTCCCATTCAGTGGGCTGTCCTTTCATTTTGTTGTTGGTCTCCTTTGCTATATAAAATCTTTTTAGTTTGATGTAGTCTCATTTGTTTATTTTTTTCTTTTGGTTCCATTATATGATTTTTATGGTTTTGAGTTTAACATTTAAGTCTTGAATCCATTTTGAGTTTATTGTCTATGGTGTAAGAAAATGGTCTATTTTTATTGTTTTGCATGTATCTTAATGATCAGCTATTATAACAATGTGACAGCTCTCTAAATTTTTTTTTCTTTCTTTTCCATTTAGAAGTTTTTCTAATTAAAAGGGATCGTGTGTCCTTGACATTGGAATCTGTAGCGACTTGAACTATTGCTGTGGCCACAAGGCATTCCCAAAAGAGAGTACAAAAGATGCAACCCTTACAAGAAAGTTTATTCATGGAGTTAGCCTAAGGAAGATAGGAGGGGGGCTGTGTTTAAACAGCTGATCACACAGGGAATCACTTGCTTTGCCATCTTTTTTTTTAAAGATTTTATTTATTTATTTTTAGAGAGAGGAGACGGGAGGGAGACAGAGAGGGAGAGAAACAGCAATGTATGGTTGCCTCTCACATGGCCCTCACAGGGGACCTGGCCCGCAACCCAGGCATGTGCCTTGACTGGGAATCGAAGCGGGACCGTCTGGTTCCCAGCCCGTGCTCAATCCACTGAGCTACACCAGCCAGGGCTGCTTTGCCATCTTGAACAGAATGTTTTAAGGTTCCCTAAGCTTGGATCCACAGCCTATAGACCATCTCTAGGAGGATTATGACAGACACAGTAAACTCCTTGAGAGCTTGTCATGGCTGGATAGAGAGCAAGTTACACCTTGGCAAGGGTACCCTCTCGATGGTAGAAGCCATAGAGAAAATGTTCTCACTAGTGGTAAGGCAAAGCTATCATATAACCAGATGAAGGAAAGAAAGCAGACCAAGAAACTGGTTTTGATGGGGGACTAAAATGTTGGAAAAATTTTAGTTTCAGGTAGTAGCTAATAAGCTTAGTAATCAATGTATGTAAAAGGCTGTTATTTCAGGAACTTGAAGGTATGACTCACCTTGATTCCAGGAGACCAAAGCAGTTCCACCTTTGTGCCTCAGGGGACTGCAAGCAATCAAAATGGTATCTGAGCTATTGTACTCCACCCACCACCCCAGGCACTGATAAAGACCATTGCCCAGGACACAGTTGAAAGTATGCTGCAGGTTTTTATCTGATTAACATTTTTTTCCTGAATTCCAAACCCCTTACCTATACTTTTCTTCTTCTTAAAAAAGAGTTTGTTGAAAATGGAATTTAAGATGGTCTGTTAGGGTACAAACCCGCCATCTTCTCAGATCACCGGCCATCTGAATAAAGCTCCCATAAAGATTCAATCCCAGTATCTCTTTCTGGGTCTGGTAGGTGAGAAGCAGCAGCATGAACCCTGGCTTTTCCAGTTTTAGTTTCACAAATATTTTCTCTTGCTAATCTAAATTTGGGTGAGAGAAAAAGATTCTCACCACTTTGCTTCCACTGAATCCAACAGACAGATATCTGGGGGTGTGCTGATATGGTAAGACCCCTTACATTCTGCTGGCCTGTGTCAGATACCTTAGGATCTTTTCATCTGTGGCAACCTTGTGGGGAGGTACGAGGTTTCAGCCAGTGAGTTCATCCTGCTCACAGCACCAGCTGTGGGGTGAGAACTAAGTTTCCTCTAACCTTAATGTTCTTCTGCCAGATCTAATAACCAAATAGACATGAGACAGATTAGCAAGAAACCATAACCAAATTTAATACATGCCTATGTATGGGAACCACATGAGCATGAGTGAGTCATAGGCCCCACATGCATAAGAGAATCAGAGATAGAAAGGAGAGTCAAGTATATAATACAGTCTCAGCTAGGGATGAAAGTCATGCACCTTGGGGGCTTCAAAGGGTCTTTGAAGGACAAAAAGAAGAAGGAGGATTAGTAAATAAAAGTCCCTGCCCTTTGGTTTGGTCAAAAAGATTATCACTGGTAATCTCTTATGGGGAAGGCCCTACCCTAATTCAGGTTTTTCTCGGCAGTTAAAGGGAGGGGTAGAAGTTTCTCTTGAGCCTGAAGCCAAAATTGCCTTTAGCTAAAAATAATCCACATTCCACAGAAGCACATCCTGGTATGGCCTGTTTCAAACCCCTACAATAGTCTCCAAGCCTCCTGTGAGCTTTGATTCTTGCTCTTGTGTGGGGTTGGGTCTTCAGGGTTCCAGGACAAGTGGGGTGGATGGCTGGGGTACATGTTCTGACAAGAGACACTTTCCACCTGACAAACTCATTTTTGGATTTTTAATCCAATACTTTTTTAGTGCATCTGATACCTTGCAGGGGGAAGCCAAATTTTCTCAGGCAAGAAATAATTTGATCAGTTAGAATCGAATTCTGGCCCTGGCTGGCATAGCTCAGTGGATTGAGTGCGGGCTGGGAACCAAAGGGTCCTGGTTTGATTCCCAGTCGGGGCACATGGGTTGCAGGCCAGATCCCCAGTGAAGGCCATGTGAGAGGCAACCATACATTGCTGTTTCTCTCCCTCTCTGTCTCCCTCCCTTCCACTCTCTTTTAAAAAAAAATCTTAAAAAAAAAAACCCCCAAAACCTTAACTTTAGCCCGGCTGGTGTAGCTCAGTGGATTGAGCGTGGGCTGGGAACCAAAAGGTCCCGGTTCGATTCCCAGTCAGGGCACATGCCTGGGTTGCAGGCCAGGTCCCCAGTGAGGGCCATGTGAGAGGCAACCATACATTGCTGTTTCTCCCTCTCTTTCTCCCTTCCTTCTCTTCTCTCTAAAAATAAATAAATAAAATCTTAAAAAAAAAAAAAAAGAATTGAACTCTGGAGGCATCAGTGAGCTAGGAATTAAAAAGTTTTACAGTACACCCACGTGGAGGCAGGAGGTAGTCAAGAAGGAGGAATCTCTGGAGGTGCCCCAGGGCTAAGACAAAGGACATTAATATAGGACAGACACTGTTCTAAGACCAGTTGTTCCCATTTTCTGGAAAAGTGCTGAATCATGGTGAATTATGAATGCATCTGCGAAGATGCCACATGACTCCTGCTTCTTTATAATACCATTATAAGAAATTAACATTATGGGACCCGCTTTCCCCATGGCCAATGAAGGAAAATCATGGGAGACCACACGCACAGTAGCTTTTTTTTTTTAATTTTAAGATTTTATTTATTTATTTTTAGAGAGAGGGGAAGGGAGGGAGAAAGAGAGGGAGAAACAGCAATGTATGGTTGCCTCTCACATGGCCCTCACTGGGGACCTGGCCTGCAACCCAGGCATGTGCCCTGAATGGGAATCGAACTGGGACCCTTTGGTTCCCAGCCCGCGCTCAATCCACTGAGCTACACCAGCCAGGGCGCACAGTAGCTTTAAAGTGATATGAATGTCAGGGTGGTTGGTGAAAGAATTCACAAAGAGAAGAAATTGTAGAGAATAACGTTTTTATTCACCAAGAAAGGAGAGGAGCGTGGTGTGGAGAGTTACACCAGCATTGAGGGGTTGGTGCTTTGAGCTTTTCTTGGATTATAATTGGATTAAAAAAGGGTGGGGTTTGCTGTTGTGTGGCCCCTGGGTAGTTGGGGCAGTTGTAACTTTAAGCTGCATTTTGTTCTAGTGTTATCTCCTGCCTGCAGCTGTAGGGAGTGGTTTCTTCTGTTCTTGCTTTCCAGTATTTTCCAGTCCAGTACTTTCCTGGGGACAAGCTCAGAAGAGTAAAATGTCAGTCATGCTTAAAAAGGTCACAGGCCTGCTAGGCAAATGGTGCCACAATAGCAAATGACGCTGGTTTTGTCCTTTCAATAACTACTTGTTCATGCTCAATAAAACTGAGCCCAAACTAGCTCGCAAATATCTGCCCTATAAGAATAGAATCCCTCCAGCCCCTGAGGTCAGTATCTGCTTGGAGTTGTCTTGCTCCCATGTTCTGTGGAGTGTACTATTGCTTAATAAATCTGCACTCTCTTTCTGCTATAAACGCTATGTTAGGTTCAATTCTTTGCCCATGATCACCAAGAACCTGGTTACGTGTGCCCACCTGCGACAATACCACTTACCTGTAGCAATTGCAGTAAGGCAGATTTGTGCTCAAGTTGAGTGATTATCAGCAAGTAATTGTTTTGAACCTCCATTTCTTTGTGTAAAAAACAGGAATACTAATGATAGTACCTACTTATCACATCTTGTTTATGTGAAGATTTAAAAAAGGAATTAATACAGTGCTGAGAACTCAAGAACCTCACAAAATGTTTCATTTGTAGTAACAGGATTGCATTTTACTCCTCAACAACACTGCTGAAGTTTCTGAAGTTTCCTTGGTTCCATCCCTTCTTCCCCTCAACTATCTTTAATTTGTGTTAGAACGTATAACCACTCCAGGGTCTCTTGATTTACCTTTGTTTGGTGGGAAGTCAGGGAGGAGGGAGCCATTGGACTAGAAGTGGGTGAGTCTCAGGAGGCCGCAGTGGAACAAAGAGACCTCCAAATCTCTCCACCTTCATGTGCACTATTCCTTATGCACTATTCAGTTCACTCTCTTTATTGATAAGAGGAGGACCCCATCATCAAGAGATATGAAGCAGCCTTGGCTGGTGTAGCTCAGTGGATTGAGCATGGGCTGTGAACCAAAGGCTCACTGGTTCGATTCCCAGTTAGGGTACATGCCTAGGTTTTGGGCCAGGTCCCCAGTAGGGGGTACATGAGAGGCAACCACGCATTGATATTTCTCTCCTTCTCTTTCTCCTTCCCTTTCCCTCTCTCTAAAAATAAATAATAACATCTTTAAAAAAGAGAGACATGAAGCAGTTTGTCCAAAATATACAGAGCTTTGGTGTGTTAGAGTGACTCTTGTTTTTTAAGATTTTATTTATTTAGTTTTAGAGATAGGGGAAGAGAGGGAGAAGGAGAGGGAGAGAAATATCAAACATCGACTGGTTGCCTCTTACACAGCCCCAGCCAGGGACCTGGCCCACAGGCCAGGCATGTGCCCTGACTGGGAATCCAATTGGCAACCTTGTGGTTTGCAGGCTCGCACTCAATCCACTGAGCCACGCCAGGGCCAGAGCTAGAGTGACTCTTAAGGACTCAAGAAATGACAATGTGTGTACTTATTTCCACCTCTACCTTCAGTAACCTTAGTTTGTGTCTTGTAATTGGTCATGGTTAGAGTGCACCATTGCACCGACCAGGACTTTTTTCAGAGTGTTGGTTGTTAAAACACTACACCACTGGTGCTGGCTGATGTATTGCCTGGAGCTCTTGTTTCTGTGGTTCCTTCTCAAAGTGATGACTTGAGTTCACATCTCGTCTCCACAACCCTACTGTAACTTCTTAGAAGACACCAGGCCTGGGGCTTGGCACACACAGCATGGGAGGGGGAGAAACAATCAAATCTCCAGGAGTAGGTAAAGTGAATTTCCCCAAAGGTGATTTACCATTCATTCACTTGAAAAACAAACATATCAAAGGAATAAGAGGAAAAACAGAATTGAAGCAGAAAAGTAAATTAGGTTTGTGAAAGTTTGAAACTTTCTTAATTCAATAGTGCATGCACCTCAGAGTTTCATAGCTTTGAAATGAGCCGGCTGGGGATGGGGTTACATCATCCGCTTTGAATATATATATTGTAATGCCTTCATTCAAACACTATGGAAGCTTACTAGCACATACTCATATTAAGAAAATGACAGGTATGTGGGCCCTGGAATCTCACTGAGTAGACAAGTCTCTCAGCTAAAGCACGCACTGCCACTCTGTAGGCTGGCCTTACATATCCTTTAAGAAGGCAATGTAGGGAAGGGAAAACAGCCTTCAGGGAAGATCAAGTTGCAAGCAGGCTCTTGGGTCTTGGGTAAAGTGACCCCTTTACCCTCAAGATCATTAAATTGATGCATGTTAGCTACAACAACTTGGAATAGAGGTGTGACAGCCCCTTCTCACCTTTGCCAGCCCTCCCCCCTCCCCCCTTCTCAGCCTCAGAGTTGAATTCTTACTGTACTTAGTGAGGTTGCAGAGTGAGCAGAAATTAAACCTGGAAATGTAAAGGATACTTTATTTGTATGACAAAAACTCTTACAATGAGAGGCAAAGGGAAGGGGAATGGTACTAGGAGAGAAGGTTGCCTGACAAGGCCTGGCTTGTAGGAACTTTTATTGATATCCTGGTCGGGCTGGTAGGACGGGAAGAGTGACGAAACCCTGAATGTTTTTTCTTTTCTGCTTTTTCCTTTCCTTTCTGCTCTTTCAGCTTCTTTCTCTCCCCTCCTACTCCTACCCCTGTGCTCTCCCTGAGCCTTAGGCTGGTAGAGGATATCCATTAAAGATTCTTAATACGTATGTGGGGGAGTGGGCAAAAGATTCCTTCAGGAGGTTTTTGCACTAGTATTCGCTCTGAAAAATAGCATCCTCTGGAAGGGGGCAGGAGGCAGTCCTGGGCCTCAAATGGGAATCTGATCCTGCTCCTTCTTAGGGACTACAAGAAGTAGCATATCTTTCCAAATATTTGGGCAGAAATGGGTGAGGAAGAAGGCTGTTGTCACTTCTGAGGTGGCCATTCAGCAGCCTGAAGCAATGAGAGAAAGAGAGTTACCTGTAAGGGAACTCCACAGAGGAGAAAGGGTGGTACATAAAAGATTTTTATTTTTTATTTTCTTTAAAGATTTTATTTATTCATTTTTAGAGAGAGGGGAAGAGAAGGAGAGAAATGTCAACGTGTGGTTGCCTCTCGCGCACCCTGTACTGGGGACCTGGCCTGCAACCCAGGCATGTGCCCTGACTGGGAATTGAACCGGCCACCCTTTGGTTCTCAGGCTGGCACTCAATCCACTGAGCCACACCAAGCAGGGCTTGTTTGACATTTATTTTAAAGTTAAATATACAATTACTATATGATCCATCACTTTCATTCTAAGTATTTATCTCAGTCAAGTGTCTAGAAAACTTTCTCTGTAAAGTACCAAATAGTAAATATTTTAGTCTTGGTGGGCAATGGTGTCTGTCACAACTACTTAACTTTGCCATTGTAGCATGAAAGAAGCCATAGAAAATATGTAACTGGATGAGAATATATGTATTCTAACAAAACTTTTTTTTTACAAATACTAAAATTTGAATTTCATTCCACTTTCATGTGTCATGAAATATTCTTTTAATTTTTACAGTCATTTAAATTGTAAAAGCTCGGCCTGGCTGGTGTAGCTCAGTGGATTGAGCGCGGGCTGAGAGCCAGAGGGTCCCAGTTCAATTCCCAGTCAGGGCACATGCCTGGGTTGCGGGCCAGGTCCCCAGTGAGGGCCATGTGAGAGGCAACCATACATTGCTCTTTCTCCCTCCCTTCTCCTCTCTCTGAAAATAAATAAAATCTTTAAAAAAATAAATAAAAATAAATAAATTGTAAAACCTATTGCTAGCCCCTTGGCCATACAAAACAGGTGATAGGCAAGATTGGGTCTTTGGGCCATAGTTCGCTCACCCTTAAACCTTCTTTTACCATAGCATTATTTACTATTGCCAAACCTGGAAATAATTCAGTTGTCGTTTACCTGGTTAGTTGATTTTTAAGAAGTGGCAAATCTGTGCAATAGATCACAATTTAATATTCTCTCAGCAATTTGTAGAATAAAAAGACCACCAAAAAGTCAGTAAACAGAATCTAAGCAGCACTATCAATGACTTTGATCTGATTGATATTTATAGCACACTATACCCAACAACTGCAGAATACAAGTTGTAGTCAAATGTATATGGAGTGTTCACCAAGACAGACTATTTATTGGGCCACAGATATTTCAATACATTAGAAATACAGTCATAAAAAGTATGTTTTCTGTATAGAAAAGCAGTTCATAGAAATCAACAACATACGATACGAAAATATCTTGGAAAATGACCAACACTAATAAACAATTCATGTGTCAAAGAATAAATAAAGAGAAATTAAGAAAATATTTTAACCCCTATGAGGGCCAGTTCAACATTACACCTGGGAAGCTCCTGGCCAGTTTGCAAACCAACAATTGGTGAGCTACTCAGGAGACCCAAGATGAGCTTTGGGAAAGAGGTATCCGAGGGGGAAAATCTCGTGTTGGCCATCAAACTCTATGTGGGGAAGGAATGGCTTGTATACTAGATGCATGTGAACCACGATATGCGTGTGAATGAAAATAGGCCATATACTAAAATAATGTGACACCCTCAAGGGAAGGCTGCACGATGGCCTTACAAACTTAGAGACATAAAGTAACCACAGGATGGTCTGAAAGTAAAACTTTCTAACTAAGAGCTGGTCAGGGCTGGCAGTCCTGCCTGAGGCTAGAATCTTCCCTGACAAAAGTCAGTCTTGACCTTAATTGAGCCTGTCTATTGTCTTTCATTTTGCATCAAGGTAACTTCCCTTTTTCCAAACCCCTGGGGCACAACCACCTCACCAGAGCAGAGATCACAAATCCCCTCATTGTTATTCTTATCTTGTTAATTGTCGACTTAACTATCCTGTACCCACCTATTTGAAAGAAGTATGCATCTATCATTTTACTTTCTATCCCATCCCAAAGATTTCTCTCCTTTGTTTTCTCCTTCCTCCCTAGTCTGTCACCATTAGATTTCACTTACCCCACTTAAATTATCTCTTTTGATTGTAATGTCTAAAATGCCCGTTTTCTGGCGCATTTCCTCAATCTGTTGAGATTTTGCTTCTCAGCAGTTGTTGTTAGTTTAGCTCAAATAAACTTGTGAAAATTCTTATAGCTTTGGACGTTTCTCATATTGACGTGAATATTGGGGATGCCTTAAGATCACTGACTGATTTAATGAGTTTGTCCGAGAAACTGTGTATAACATCCTGGCAGAGGTGAAACAAATGGCTGCTCTTCACTGTGGGCAGTTCAGATGGACACCAGTGCCAAGTTGGAAGATGATGTGAGATTAGGGAAGGACATATGGTTTTCCACTATTCTGCTAGCTTTGAGGCTGGAGAACAGGACTATAAATTGGAAATCTTATTGTGCCATTTTCTAAAGCTAGGAGTGCACAGGGTGTTGCAGATTAAGGTTCTGGTACTGGTAACAAAGCCTGCTTAAAACTCTCTGTAAAGTAATGAGAATGTAGAGGCGACTGTGGTGATTGATAAGAAAATGGATAAAACTTCCCTTACCCTGTAACACCTAATACAAAAGGGAATTTTAAATATCAATGACCCCAAACCACCTAGGAGAACTGTTACATTCTTTCTCTATACGGGAAGTTGTAAATTTTATCATGTTTTTGAGATATCAATATCCCATGAGATAACCAAAACTTTGCCCACTGAGACAAGGAAAAAAGGGGGAACTTTTAAAAATATACACTGTCGTAGAAGTTCCTCGCCCCAATATCTAGTCCACAGCCTCAGTAAGATAACAAATATCAATAAAAAGCTGTGAGCAGGTACCTGATTCATGACTAAAGTTTTGGAATAAAAGCTATGTGGTTTCTGTTTGCATCTCTCTCTGTATGTTTATGTATGTCTGGATGTATGTTGTGTATATATGATGCTTTCCTACTTCTAGCAGGTATTGCCAAAATTGATTTGTGAAGGAGATAAGGTTTTTTGACAAAACTACTGGAAATGATGCCCTGGCTAGTGTAGCTCAGTGGATTTAGCACGGGCTGCGAACCAAAGGGTTGCCAGTTTGATTCCCAGTCAGGGCACATGCCTGGGTTGCAGGACAGGTCTCCAGGTGGGCCACGTGAGATGCAACCACACATTGATGTTTCTCCCCATCTCTTTCTCCCTCCATTCCTTTCTGTCTAAAAATAAATAAATAAAATCTTTAAAAAAACCAAAAAAACTACTGGAAATGAGACTTAAAGGGAATGACTATATATGAAACATAGGTGAGGAAAATAGAGTATGTTTTCTTGAAAGGAAAGGTATGAAGAATATGTTTGTTTTGTTTTGGTTTTTGTAAAGGACAAATAGGAAGTAATTTTGTCATTAAAGTAAAATGATTGTTCCAGGATAAAGAAAAAGAGGAACATGGAAAGTTTCAGAAGGTTTGTGAGGAAAAAAATATTGAGAAAGGAATTTTATGTGTTGTCAAGCTCTGATTGGAATGGATTTATTTAAGTTAAAAAGAAAAAATAGTGTATATATATATATATATTTTTTTTTTTTATCAATGTGTAGTTGCCTCCCACTGGGGACCTGGCCCGCAACCCAGGCATGTGCCCTGACTGGGAATCGAACTGGCGACCCTTTGGTTCGCAGCCTGCGCTCAATCCACTGAGCTACACCAGCCAGGCCATATATTTATTAAATTAAAAAAATATTTATTTATTTTATAGACAGGGGAAGGGAGGCAGAAAGAGAGGGGAAGAAACTTTGATTCGTTGAGTTTCATACCCACCCCAACCAGGGACCGAATCCACAACCGAGGCATGTGCCCTGACCAGGAATCAAACTGGCGGCATTTTGGTTTGTGGGATGATGCCCAACCAACTGAGCTACACTGGTCTGTGCAAAAATAGTATAGTTTTTTTTTTAAATATACAAGATCCAGCACGAATAACATCCCTTTTTATTACAAAATCTTTTATTACAAAATCATAAGGATGTAATTTTGCAACATAACAATATCAGTCTGAGGCACACCATGTGACATTTTAGGTGCAATGTTCAAATTAAAACTATAAATTATTATACCCATATTATTACCCTACCAACCACACTCAAGCAGGCATTACTTCTGCTGGACCCTGTATTTTATTGATTATGCTATTATATTTGTCCCAGTTTTCTCCCCCTTTTCACTCTTCAGCCAACACCCCCATCTCCCTCTAGCAGTCCCTTCACTGAGTTCTTGTCCATGTGTCATGAATATAAGTTCTTTGGCTACTCCATTTCCTATATTGTTCTTTTTTTTAAGGTTTTATTTATTTATTTTTAGAGAAGGGAAGGGAGGGAGAAAGAGAGGGAGAAAAATATCAATGTGTGGTTGCCTATTTCACACCCTCTACTGGGGACCTGGCTGGTGACCTCGACATGTGCCCTAGACTGGGAACAGTACCGGTGACCCTTCGGTTCGCAGACTGTCACTTAATCCACTTAACCACACCAGCCAGGGCTTTCCTATACTGGTCTTAACATCCCCCTGTCTATTTTGTACCTACTAATTTATTTTATTATCAAAAGTATACTGGTGCAAAATTAGAATTATCTTTCTCTGTTAAAAGGGGAAAGGTTTGTTTTGTTTTTTTGAAGATTTTTGGTCTGCTCTTAATAAAGAGTTGTGAACAAAAGCTTTTATTTTTTTTACCATTAGTGTAATCTGTCTGGAAAACAATGATTCTGTGTTTTGCTTTCATCAGGTCTTTGATCACTGAAGAAAACGGAGTCATCTTTGTTTAAAGAGAGTTTTTTTTTAACAGTTGTGTAACTTTCTGTATATATAAATGTCATGGGAAGCATTGTTAAAGAAGTGACGCTAAAGTTCAAACTTCCTTAACCATGGCCATTTAAAAACTCTTTTGTCATTTGCAGACTTATTTCTTTTTACTCTGATTCTTTGGCAGAAAGTGTTCCTGCAAAGTGCTTCATTTTCAAGGAGATTCATGGAGAAGTCTTTGACATCTATAAGTTTCTGATAACTAAGATCAGTTTGCCTTCATGTGGGAGGAACAATAATGAACACTTCCAGCACTTCCCCAGGGCTACCTGCACAATACAGTATATCTTCGGATTGTAGCCTCAGACCTGTCCCTGTTCTCCTTCCCCACATTGGTAAAATGGGCCCATTACATTGATGGTATAATGTTCACATGTGAAGACTTGCTTCTGTATTAGGAGATTCTGTAGGCTTTGTTGCAACATCTGCGAGAGAGAAGATGGATGGTGAACCCACAGAAAATGCAAGGCCCAGGTGAAACGGGATACAGACCATATTCCCTCATAGCTCATGGTTGGGGAAAAGGGAGAAGGGGATAAGGCTTAACAAAGGCAAGTGGATAGCTCTGTCTTCCTTGAAGGGCCAAAGGTGCAAAAGGTGTGTATGTGACTTTCAAGAATATATGGTGACCTGTGACAAAGCCAGGCGGTCGTACAGTACCTGCGCTAGAGTCAGGGAGGCGGTTCTACCTGCATCACTAAGTCATTCTTGCCCTCACTAAAGATGGCACCCAAGAGAACGTAGAACAATACGGGGAAACTGGCAAATGTAGCTCATTTTAGGAGGAGCCACATAGGAGGTCATGGAGGAAGCCCCAGGTCAAAATTTAAATCTAAGAGCCATGAAGCAGCTGCCATATGGTTTGGAAAGGGCATGGTAAGAGGGGAGCTATGAGGAAGGAGAGCAATGATATAGCAGCCATGTGAAGGGAGGAGTAAGCAAGCAGCTATATAATTTGTAGTCAGGATCCCGCCTTGAGTCCTGGTGGAGTAAGGAAGGAGACATACTGCTACTCTGATCGTGCCCTCTCCACCTGACTCCAAAGCCTCCAAGGACCCTGCCTTGCAAGACGCTGACCTGTTAACTCCCAGAGCCAGACTCTATCTGGACTCTTGGGACTTGGGACATACGGAAAGGCTACTCTCTTGGGACTTACGCCTTTCCTGGACTTCACCATGATCCAGTGCACCACAGCCCATGGTTTCCTGGACTATTACATGGAGGCAGATGACAGCATACCCCAGATCCTGAAGGAGAGAGCTGCTGTGAGGCTGTTTGCACAGCCGCTTAAGCACAGAAGGATATGGGGAACTATTGGGCTTGGCCTTGGCTTTTAGCCTTTTGGGGAACAAGGGAAGTGCTGGGTCTTGGGGAAGAACAGGGCTCTGAGCGTAAGTACTCTCAGTGTCCCCCAAGGCTGTACTATTGTAAATAAAAACCTGTTTCTTCTAAAACTAACTGTTGGATCATATATCAAGGTACCACGTGAATGGGCCCCTGTCTTCTTGGTTACACAGGCACTGCTGTAAGTGTTAGAAAATGTGAGAGAGTGCCCGGTTGGTGTAGCTCAGTGGATTGAGCGGGGGCTGGGAACCAGAGGGTCCCGGTTCGATTCCCAGTCGGGGCACATG